>JAOWBW010000158.1:1467634-1652709 GCA_026119855.1 Campanula takesimana
ACTTTGACGTCACTAAGATTTGTATATTTTATTATTTTCTAGTGTGAGCTTATGGGGCTTACACTAGTACATTGTTGTTGTTAAATTGTTTTCCAAAACCTTGTGTTATCACCTTTGAGATGAAATGAAATTTTATTACGATATTTTGGTATTTTTATAGTAAGTCGACGTCCAGCTCGCGATCTCGGGCCTGCGAGGTTCGGGATCGCGACAATGAAATTTTTATCTACGATATTTTGGTATTTTTATTAGTAAGTCGACGTCCAGCTCGCGATCTCGGGCCTGCGAGGTTCGGATCGCGACAAAGAATCTCATAAAGGATCTAAGAATCATATGGGATATGATTGACATGATTGTCTACCTAATTAATTTAGTTTTGAGCGGTCCGCCTCCGTGGACTCAAAAGTTAAATTAAAGTTGGATCTTAGCCCAATTAAATTATATTGTACATTGGATGTATATGAAGGTTATATAATTTAGTGGGAGTATTTTTTTTGAAAAATACATTATTTATTTCTTTAATGAAAACCGGTACTTATTAAATTTTGGAAATTTTGCATAATTGTAGATAATGACTGCTAACACTCAATCAATTTCGTTGCGATCGATCCTTGAGAAGGATAAGCTCCAAGAGAATGGTACGAACTTTATGGATTGGATCCGTAGCCTAAGAATTGTTCTTAGGCAAGAAGATAAGTTGTACATTCTCGATGGGCCTCTTCCTGCTGAACCAGAACCTACTGTCACGCCCCGAAAATCTCAAAAATCCATAAATATAAAATTTACATAATATACATCTCCAAAACACAAAATACCAAACACGGGCGCGTGAATTCAACTATGAAATCTATACCATCAAGCCACACCTCAACGAGATTATAACTCGGAGACTAGAACAAACGCGGAAGCAAGAACAACTATTAACAAAAATACCCAAAGTGCAACCGTATATACAAAACACTGAACGACTACGAACCCACAATAATATGCGTAAAGGCTCCGAAGGGCAACTATCCCAAATGCGATCACCTGCTCAGAAGATTCCCGCTACAACGGACCTCACAACGCTACAACTTGCTTTCCTGGGGGGGGGGTTTAGGAAAAACAATTTGAACAAGAAACGGGGTGAGATAAAATCTCAGTAAGTTACTAAATGCATCTACATGGCATAATATCATGCAAATCAATGATATAACTGAACAAGTAAATCACATAACAACAAATGAGAAAGCTCCCTATCACCAACTGTCCCATACCAGTTGGAATAACGACTAACTCATCATGCAGCACATAAGACTGAAATAAACACGTAACAAAGGATACTGAGCCAAGGTTTCACCAAACTGATAGAACAATCGCTGCGCAGCTTCAACCGATCAACCAATCAACAATAGCAGTATAACAACTGAAGAGAACCCCGGTCAGAACCGACCAATCAATCAATCAACCCATCAAGCCATCTTCATAGTAGCATAAAAGCTGAAGAGAATACCCTCGGTACGGAACCAATAACAAAGTAACGTGCCACAAAGGGCGGGAGCCATGCCACAAAGTCATGCTCCAAAACGTCTCAACTAAGGCTGATCTGGAAGAGGAAAATAAGGGCAAAACAATGGTCGACACCATAATGGACTTGGCCGGTGCCATCACAATGTCTCACATCGCCCAACACAACCACAAATACCACCTGGACTTTCAAATAAATGCTAAGTAATAAAATACTAGCACGGTAAACAACTAAGATTCCAAAGTAGGGAACCATACCAATTAATCACCATAAAAGATGCAAACGATTACTCAAGAAGAGTTCAACAACAATAAACACAAGGAGTTTCTCATAAAAGAGTCCAACAACATTGACCATTAAACATAATGATTCCAAGATAAGGCACGTACCAAATACATCCTAAATATGATACCCACAAGTTAATCATAAAGAGCACAACCCAAACGGTCACTCACAAATGGCACAATGACTATTACCAAAATGACCCTAAACATTTACTCATAAAGATATACTAGGACTATGAACTCAACAATCTCATCACACCTGGAATTCCAAAGTAGGAAATCAGAATGAATACACCTTAAGGTTAATCAAACCGTAAGTACCCAATTGCCAATTCACGCTTTACCTCCGTCCAAACGAACCAATTCTAAACACCCCAAACGAATCCAAAAGGTTACCCTTATTAGAACATGATCACGACCGGACTAAACCCTACACTTTGGTGTTCAATAACAACCCTCTAGGTACTATAGGACATCGCCTAAAACCTAGACCAAGTCTTACTCGAAAATCAATTTGATTGGAACAATCACGAACACATCATAAGATGCCCAAACATTCCCAAACAATACTTGATCAAATTACATAACACCATTGTTCACAAAGGAACCAATTTTAATTACTAAAGTGTTCCACGGTGCCCAACTAAGTCAACTAGAATAGTACTACGGAACCTAGACCGAGACTACACCTTGATCTTAAACCTCAACAATGATACAACCATTATGATCTGGAACCATGCGGCCAATAGAACCATTGCGTATTACTCGAAAAGATATTTCCAACGATAGTTTACACATCTAAAACGGAGTCCGAACGAAGAAGTTATGGCCTCCGGAAGATCGACCTAAATTCTGGAAAAAGTGGGCGGGCGCCCAGAATTGAGTGGGCAGTCGCCTGGAACGCTGTTGCCAAGCTAAATGAGGCTGATTTAGTGGGAGGTCGCCCAAAACTAAGTGGGCGACCGCCCAGACCCCAAAATACACCCGAATTTCACTCTTTTTGTCCTAAATCTTGATATAACAACCCTTATACCTCCCCACCATTGTGGAGCTCGACCCAAACCAATTCTAACTCCATTAAGACCCCATTTAACTCCAAATATATCAAACAACACATCATCACCTTCTATGGGCGGTCACCCGAACCGATCATGGGCGGTCGCCCAAGACCATTATTTAACACCACCCGGACTGACCTTATGGGCGGTCGTCCAACCCGAACATGGGCGGTCGCCCACCAACCCTGCTCTGCCGGAATTCGGCAACCAAGACCTGGGTTCTTCCCCAAAACTTACCCATTTCAACACAACTCAAAATTAATGCTTCTAACAAGTACCCCAAGGTGCTAAAATAACTTATAAGCCTAAAAGGACTCATATAACATCATTTAGACAACCCAAATCAAAAGATGATTCAAACATAAATTTCTCACAAAATATGAATAAAATGCAAATCAATTCCAAATCAACCAAGGAAGAAATATATATCAACTAGAGCATCAAATGAGTTAATGATGAACCTTTTTAGCATAAATGGGGGAAAAGTAACTTACCCGGATATTATGAAAGTGGACGGAATCCGAATTTTCTTTGTTCTCTATGATCCTATCGACGATCTAAACATTTTCGTATAATGAGAAATGAGAAACAAAGACTAGAAGTTGGTCAATAAGAAGAGAGAGAGAGAAGTTTTCTTACCTTCCAATGGCTATGGAGAGAGAGAGAAATGACTGGAATGGAGAATGAAAGTGAAGGTGAGGGGAAAAAGGGAGTAAGTAGGATGATTTAAGAAATTTACACATAACTCCCCTTACACAAACTCAATCATCTTATATTCCCCGACTAACATTAAACCCAAACTCACACTAAGCAAATAATTAAATGCTAGGCACGACCAAATGAAACCAAAAGGCACAATAATTAATTTAATAAATAAATAATTTAAATAAATAAAAAGATTAAATATTAAATGATTTATTAGAATAAAATAGAGGCGGGTTTTCGGGTCGTTACACCTACTCTCCTTAGGGCAAAAGAGACAATTACAAGAAACATCTATTCTAGAGATGTAAGCTGTCTCATGCTTCTACTATGTGCTCAAACTCCAACAAAGTTTGGAACATTTGGAAGCCTATGAGATAGGCGTGGAATTAAGAGCCATGTTTCAAGAGCAAGCTAGGCAAGAGAGGTACAAGACCATTGTTGCATTCACTACTTGCAAAATGAATGAAGGGAAACAAGTGAGTCCTCACATGCTGAAAATGAAAGGTTATGTAGAGCACCTTGAGAAACTTGGCTATCCAATCCCATTGGAGCTAGCCACGGATCTCATTCTTAATTCATTGCCTAAAAGTTATAATCAGTTTGTGATGAATTATAACATGCATGGAATGGATAAGAATATCTCCGAGTTGCATGGGATGCTTAAAACTGCGGAGATGAAGATTGCGGAGAAAGGTTCTCCCGTGCTCTTAGTTCATGATGGGAAGAAGGCTGGTGCCAAAGGAAAGGGTAAGAAAGTTGTCAAACCCAAAATAAGTAAGGCAAGGGTTGCCAACGCTTCTGAGGCAAAACCCGATTCACAAAAGGATGCAATATGTTTCCATTGTCAAGAAATTGGTCATTGGAAACGTAATTGCAAGGCTTTCTTGGAAGAGCAAAAGAAGAAGAAGAGCAGCAAGGCTGCGTCGACTTCAGGTATCTATATGATAGATATTCTCCTTTCTACCACTGATTCTTGGGTATTGGATACCGGATGTGGTTCTCACATTTGTTTAAATGTGCAGGGTCTAAAGAATAGGAGACTGTTTAAAGAGGGTGAAGTAGACCTACGTGTGGGGAATGGAGCAAGAGTTGCTGCATTAGCCGTAGGGACTTATGAAGTCACTTTACCTTCCGGATTAATTCTTGTTTTGAACAATTATTATTATGTTCCGGATTTAAGTAGAAATATTATTTCAATTTCTTGTTTGGATAATGAAGGTTTTAAGTTTCTTATTGAGAATAAGAAATTTTCTATTTATTTAAATGATGTGCTTTATGGTATTGCTAATTCATTTAATGGCCTTTATATCTTGGATGTCAAGAATGAAAATAATGACAATGTCTATCATGTAAATAAGAAATCTAAACCTAATGATGTAAATCATACCTATTTATGGTATTGCCGTCTTGGTCATATTAATGAGAAGCGTATCTCAAAACTCCATGGGGACGGTCTCTTGGGTTCATGTGACCTCGAGTCATATGATACTTGCGAGTCGTGTCTTCTTGAAAAAATGACTAAGACACCTTTTACCAAGTTGGGTGAAAGGGCAAGCGACTTATTGGGGTTGATACATTCCGATGTATGCGGACCATTAAGTAGCAATGCTAGGGGAGGATTTCAATACTTCATAACTTTCACTGATGATTATAGTAGATTTGGGTATGTTTACCTAATGAAACATAAAAGTGAAGCATTTGAGATATTTAGAATATTTCAAAATGAAGTAGAAAAACAACTTGGCAAAAGTATTAAGGCACTTCGATCAGATCGTGGTGGAGAATACTTGAGTCAAGAATTTGATGATCATCTAAAGAATTGTGGAATAGTTTCACAATTGACTCCACCCGGAACACCACAATGGAATGGTGTGTCCGAGAGGAGAAATCGGACTTTGTTAGACATGGTTCGATCAATGATGAGTCAAGTTGATCTTCCAATATCCTTTTGGGGTTACGCTCTAGAAACCGCTGCTTTCGCACTAAATCGTGTTCCAACTAAATCGGTTCAAAGACTCCATATGAGATGTGGAGCGGAAAGAAAAACTTGTTTATCTTTCATGAGATTTGGGGTTGCGAAGCCTTTGTCAAAAGACTTGTCTCTGACAAACTTGCACACAAATCTGACAAATGTATTTTCGTGGGATATCCAAAGGAAACTAGAGGATATTACTTTTACAACCGAGAGGACAACAAAGTGTTTGTTGCCCGAACTGGTGTCTTTCTAGAGAAAGAGTTTCTCTCCAAAGAAATCAGTGGGAGTAAAATAAATCTTGAAGAAATTCGAGACCCAGAAAATAACATTGAACCAATAGTGGAACAAGAACAAGAACCACAAGGAGTTGTGGAACCTGTTCAAAATACACAAGCAACTCGCAGATCTAGTAGGTTACGATCCGAGCCCGAGAGATATGGATTTCTCGTAACGGATAGTAATGAGGTAGAAATCATTGAGAATGATGAACCGTCAACCTACCAAGAGGCGATGTCTTCTCCTGATTCGGACAAGTGGCTTGGAGCCATGGAATCCGAATTACAATCCATGCAAGACAATCAAGTTTGGAATTTGATTGATGCGCCCGAAGGTGTAAAAACCATAGGATGCAAATGGGTCTTCAAGAAGAAGACTGACATGGATGGGAAGGTGTATACTTACAAAGCTAGGCTTGTAGCGAAAGGTTATAGGCAAGTTCATGGTATTGACTATGATTAGACCTTTTCACCCGTAGCAATGATCAAGTCTATAAGAATTTTGCTTGCCATTGCCGCATATCATGACTATGAAATATGGCAAATGGACGTCATAACCGCTTTCCTAAATGGAAAACTCCAAGAGGATGTGTATATGACACAACCAGAAGGTTTTGAACAAGATTCTAAAGTATGCAAATTGCAAAGATCCATCTATGGATTGAAGCAAGCTTCTAGGAGTTGGAATATCCGTTTTGATGAATCGGTCAAAGAGTTTGGTTTCATCAAGAACGAAGATGAGCCTTGTGTATACAAGAAGATTAGTGGGAGCATAGTGCTATTCCTTATTTTATACGTGGATGACATATTACTCATTGGAAACGATGTTCCTACACTTCAGTCCGTAAAGACTTGGTTAGGAAAATGCTTTGCAATGAAAGATATGGGTGAAGCCGCATATATACTTGGCATTAAGATCTATAGAGATAGATCAAGGAGGCTACTTGGTTTGAGCCAAAGTACATACATTGACAAAGTCATTAGAAGATTCCGTATGGAAAATTCTAAGAGAGGCACCTTGCCCGTGTTACATGGAGTTTCTCTAATCAAGACTCAATGTCCTAAGACAAACGATGAGCGTGAGAAAATGAATGATGTTCCATATGCTTCTGCAATTGGGTCTATCATGTATGCTATGATTTGTACTAGGCCGGATGTATCTTATGCTTTGAGCATGACAAGTAGATACCAATCCGACCCTGGCGAAAATCACTGGATAGCTGTAAAAGCGATTCTTAAGTACTTGAGAAGAACTAAAGACTCGTTTTTGGTCTATGGAGGAATGGAAGATGATCTTATTGTAAATGCTTACACGGATGCAAGCTTCCAAACCGACAAAGATGATAGCCGATCGCAATCGGGTTTTGTGTTTATGTTAAATGGTGGAGCTGTAAGCTGGAAGAGTTCCAAGCAAAGTACAACCGCTGATTCTATAACAGAAGCTGAGTATATTGCTGCATCGGATGCTACAAAGGAAGCTGTTTGGATTAAGAAGTTCATCACTGAACTTGAAGTGGTTCCTAGTATTGCTAATCCAATAGACCTTTATTGCGATAATAATGGTGCTATTGCTCAAGCAAAGGAACAAAGAGCACATCAGAAATCCAAACACATACTTAGGCGTTTTCATATCATTCGAGAGATCGTTGATAGGGGAGACGTAAATATATGCAAAGTACCTACTGATGACAATGTTGCGGACCCGCTAACAAAGGGACTTCCACAAGCTAAACATGATGGTCATGTTAGGTCCATGGGTATTAGATACATGGGAGATTGGGCCTAGGGCAAGTGGGAGATTGTTGGTAGTGGTGCCCTAGGCACGTTTAATAAACGTTGTAATTGTCATCATTTATTTCATATCAATAAAAAGATGCTTTGATTATTATTGTTGTTCATGTTTACTTATAATAATCTCCGTCCCTAGTACTTGTTAAGCACTAGTATAAAGGCTAAATGATCATGGGATGATCATGTTAGATTTATGGGTACTTGTTTGGAACAAGGTACTGGACATGACCCGCTGTATGAGATTTATGTCATGGTCTATGTCGAACATATATCTCATATTAGTTATGTCATTCGAATCCTTAGACATGAAGTTATTATAGTCTTCCACTTGATAAACATTATTTTTGACATATTCAAACGCTACCTTTAACCGGGAAGTTATAAAGGGTATGATTGGCATAATCGGATTCACGTAGGGAAGAATAATAAGCTAAATGGATTTGTCCCTCTTCGGAGAGATGTCAAGCTTGGGCCTCTCGTAGGAATGATGTTGATGAAATGTTCGGCCGTACTCAAATGAATTGATTGGATCAATGTCATTTGGATTATCAACATATTCGGAATCGAGAAAGTATTGAACAAAGACAAGTTCACTTGTTGACCATGACTTGTGTTCAATGACATCATGGACAAAGGGATTATGATATATTCTAAAGGAATCCGAACTTGTATCTAGTTATACTATTTGGGTAGGTATGACGGTTTGCTAGAACCTAATCATATCTTATGGTTTCATGTTTGAACCCATTGCCAACTTAGTATAATCCTAGAGGGTCACACACAATAGAACGAATCTTTAAAAGGACTAAAGTGGAATTTTTTCAGCAATTCTGGGCAGGCGGGCGACCGCCCAAAATGGACCGGGCGACCGCAAAGTTGGGCGACCGCACAATTCTTTGGGCGGCCGCACGGTGGTGTCGGGTGGCAGATTCCTAATTTGATTAGGAAACGAATTTTGGACGGATTTTGACACAAGTTTCCTATTTGGAATAGGTCCTACTTGTGTATAAAAGGCCAAATTCGTCCAGTACTCTTAACCAATGATTTTGTGAGTCTCCAAAGAGTTTGAGAGAGTTTATTTTGTTCCAAGATATCTCTTGATTGAAGAACAAAATAATACACAATTAAAGTTCCATATAGTCATTATCAATTGTGAAAGTGTGTTTCATAATTGTTGGTCTAGCAACCAAGATCAAGAAGCTCCTTGATATTCGTTCGTGATGTGGATACCTCTAGAGGGTGAAGCTCATCATCTTCAAAGTTCGTGTTCTTACTTTCTTCGTGATCAAAGCTTCAAATCTCCACCTAGATCAAAGCTAGAATTCAAAGTCATCAAGGGTTAGTTTCTCCTTTATTTATATTATTGTATTTGACATAATCATATGAATGGATCTATGGGCTTTGGGTTTCATAAATTTTAAATGCTAAATTCCGCTGTGCATGTTACATCGAAACCCAACAAGCTCCTCCAAAGTTCACGAGGAGCAGTTATTCTAAAAGAAAAGAAGACCTTGTTTGTTTTAATTGCAGGAAACCAGTACACTTTGCTTCAAGCTGCCCAATTCTAAAATTTGAATATATGCAGAAGAAGAGAAGCCATACTCCCAAGTTCTCTCCCAAATTCACTCGTCATAAGGGAATGGTTGCTGAAGAAGAATCACCAGCAAATGAGCAGAACACTTGGATTAAAACAGACTCAGATGAGAGAGATGAAGATTTCGATGATGGACTCGTTTGTTTTGTGGCAAATGATGATGAAGTTGATACTTATGATTCTGATGATGACTTCTCCAAAGATGTTCCTGATATGAATGTCTTGAATAAACCTATCAATAAATTTACAGGTTTTCAAGAAGTGAAAAGGAAGAAAGGACCAACCATCAGCGAGCTCGTTGAACAAGGATTTCTCACTCCGGCTCAAAGCGATGGTGGATTGTTATTTTCTAGATGTTATCTGAGTGCTGGAAGCAAACTCAGAAAGAGTGAATATGTTAGACCTAAATTTGCACCTATTCCTACAATCAATCATGATGAGGACATTGTAAAACAAGAAAAGCTATTCAAAGAGGCTGAAAAGGTAATCAGTCGTTTTAGTGATATGAAAGAAGCTTTAGCACTATCATGTGATGAAATTTCCCAGCTTAAGACTGAGAAATCTCTACTTAACTTTGAACTCACCCTCCTTAAGGAGCAGATAAAGAGCATGACTCCTCTTACTGTTAAAAACACTTTTCTAACAGAACAGAACTCACTTCTTAAAGTTCAAAACAATGAATTGGTTGCTCAAATTACTGATCTTAAAAAGATTACAAATGAAATGTCACGACCCGAAAACCCGACTTTACTTCTTAGTAATAAATATTTAATTATTTATTTATTTCTTATTTATTCATTTAAATTATTTATTTATTTAAATTATTTATTTATTTAAATAATTATGTGTGCATTTTGTGTTTCATAATATTTTATGCTTAGCATTTTTATTGACCAGTTGTGCTAGTGTGGAATTTATTGAGTCTTAGTTGTTAGTGGGGAAATATGGGTTGTAGTAGTAGTAGTAGTAGTGGTGGTAGTAGTAGAGAAGGGGGCCTAGGTGTAACATTTCAAAATCATCCTACTTACTCCCTCCCTATCCCTCACCTTCTCTCTCTCTTTTCCCTGCACACACACACTCACACTCAATCTCTCTCTCTCCATTGTGCAAGAAAGGTAAGAAAGTTCCCCTCCCTATTTCCTTCATTTTAGTCATCTTCCTCTCATCTTTTCTTTGTGCTCATTTTATGAAATGTGTTTATATCGTCGATAGGATCGTGTAGAGCCAAAAATATTTGAATTCTGTCTCATTCCGTAAAATTCAAGTAAGTTACTTTTCCCCCATTTTTATGCTAAAATGTTCATCTTTAGTTTATGTAATGCTTTAGTTCATTTATATGTCATTTTGGTTGAGTTTGGAATTTATTTGTATTTTTGTTCATCTTTTGTGATTTTTGAGAATGTTGGGATAAAATCTTGGTTTTTGTTGTTAAATGATGTTATACGAGTTAATTTTAGGCTTAGAAGTTATTTTGGCATTTGGGTAAACTAGTTGGAAGTTTTGGTGTTGATTTGGGTTGCAATGGTGAATTTTGGTGTTCATTTTCGGGTTGAAGAACCCAGTTGATTTCCTACCTAGCTCGCCGACCGAGCGCCCGCCCGGGTTGAGCCAGGCGCCCGCCCACCTGGTCTTTTTCCTTCAGCCAACCCTCTGCCTAAATGAGCGCCCGCCTGATCCTTAGCGCGCGCCCGCCCGCCCCCTGTTTCTGGAAATCTTCTTTTTGGTTGTTTAAAACTAGGTTGCTTCCTTAGTTTAAGTTTTATTACTCTAATTAACTTAAGTTAACATCGTGGAACACTTTATTAATTGGAAGTGGTTCCTTTGTGAATAAATATGTTATGGAATTTGATTAAGTATCGTTTTGGGAATGTTGGCCATCTTTGATGTGTTGTTTGGTTTGGTTTACCTTTGTGGTGATTTATTTGGAATGGTTCCCTACTTTGGAATCATGAGTTGTTTATTTAAGCTAGTATTTATTACTTAGCATTTATTTGAAATTCCAGCTGGTATTCGTGGTTGTGTCGGGCGATGGAAAAGATTATAATGGCAACGAGCCGAGTCCATTATAATGTTGACCATTGTTTTGCCCCATTATTTCCCTCCTCCAGATTGGCCTTGGATGTGAGATGAGCTAGCTCCCTTTTTGGGAACAGTCTAGCTATTATAAGGGGCTGCGACTACGTGTCGTATACTCAGTTATAGTTTGGTTATTGGTTCCGGTACCGGGTTTTCTCTTCAGCTATTATGCTGCTATCGTTGATTGGTTTATCGGCTCTTTGATGCTGCTTATTGATGCTGCTCTTCGATGCGGCCCTATCGTCATTGATCAGATTGTTATATCCTTTGTTGGGGAAACCTTGGCTCAGTATCCTTTGTTACTTGTTTATTTCCGCTGCTATCTGTTAAATGATAATTGCTACGTGCTATGTGAGATTATTATTATTGTTTATTGCATCATAGCATGTCATGTAGTTGTATTAGTAACTTATTGAGATTTATCTCACCCCCCCTTTCTTTTTATCTTTGTTTTTCCTTAACCCCCCCAGGAGGAAAGGATTAGGATTTGCGGATCGAGGAGGACGTCGAGAGGATTAAGATTTTGGGCAGGTTGTTATTGATCGGTTGCATTATTTAAATGTATAACCTTTTGGGGATAGTTTTACCAACAATGACGTCATTAAGATTTGTAATCTTTTGTATTTTGGTGTAAGCTTGTGGAGCTTATACTAGTAGTATATTGTTGTTGTTAAACTTGGATTTCTAAAACTTTGTTTTAAACCTTTTGGGTATAAGAATGGAATTTTTATCTTCAGTATTTTGGTGTATTGTTGTAAGTCGACGTCCAGCTCGCGAGTCCCTGGCCCGCGGGGTCGGGGTCATGACAGTTGGTATCAGAGCTATGGTTTAGCTCTAAGTTTAAGTATTGGTGGACTAGTATGACCTAGGAGGGTAGTTGTGTTCGGAGTGAGTAACGGTTGATGTTTTATGCAGGTAATTGTTCAAAATGGCTAGAAGAAGAGTTGGTGAAGGTTCCGGTGGGACTCTGAATCATAACGATCTACGGGAAGAAAACCGTGCGATGTTTCAGGGTATGTTTGAAGCGGCTATGAAAGCAATTCACGATCAAGGGCTGAGAGAGGAACATGTAGCACCTCCGCGGTATGGTTTGGAGCAGTTCTTGAAATTGAAACCGATTGAGTACGATGGTGAGCCTGATGTGAAAAGGGCTGAAATGTGGATTGAGTCAATGGAGAAGATCTATGATGTCTTTGGTTGCACGGACGAGGATAGGGTTCGGTTTGCGGCGTATAAACTAGTTGGGGCTGCTGAACATTAGTGGAAGGCACTTAAAGCACGTTGGGATGCGACTCTTGTACCTTATGCTTGGGAATTGTTTGTGAGGAAATTCAAGGAACACTTTATCCCTCTAGTAGATCAAAACCGGAAAGAGAACGAGTTCCTCAACTTGGAGCAAGGCTTGTTGTCAGTAGCAAAATACTCGGCTAAGTTCACAGAATTAGCCAGGTATTGTGACTACCTTGTGAAGATCGAGGAGCAGAAAGCAATGAGGTTTATCAGGGGCTTGAAGACAGCTATTAGAACACAGTTAATAGCCCAGAGAATTCAAGTTTTTCAGGATGCAGTGGACCGTGCCTATTTGATAGAGCAAGACATCGGGGAACACAAAAGGAAGACTGAGATGGTTAACCCGAGTAAGCAAGGAGGGAAGAGCAAGTCACAACAACAACATTCGGATAACAGAGATAATTATGGAATGCAAACTCGATTCGGAGAGCAACCTCAGGGACAACCAATAGTAAGGAATCAAGGTACTAATCAGGGGACACGAAATGGGAAGATCTGAAACTATTGTCAGAGGGAAGGACACTCGGAAGACAAGTGTTGGAAGAAACAAGGAAAATGTGTGAATTGTGGTCAATTGGGACATTTTGTGAGAGATTGTCTTAGGGGCAGATATCAACCATCCGGGAGTGACGCTGGTACTGCACAGGGTCAGAAGAGAGATACTTCGGGAAACCCTAAAGGTTCAGGGTAGGGTATTTGCGATCAATCAGTACTCAACGGGTGACTCATCAGTTTCAGGAGGTATTAATTTTGTGTTGAGAGAGCGAGCGCGTGCATTTTTAGGATCACCGCATTCATATGTTTCTGTGCATTTAGTTGCATTTATTTCTCCTGAGTCTTTGACTTATGTGTTGCCAGTATCTACTCCTATGGAGGAGTGTGGGATATCTGATGAAGTCTTATATGCTTACGTTGTGCTTAAGGGTAGACATGCCTTACCTGCTAAATTAATCATATTACTATTATAAGGTTTTGATGTTATTTTGAGAAAGGAAATGTCATGCTTTAGTCGATTGTTGTAGGAGGATTGTTACATTCTCCATTCCTGATTTCCTAAAATCGTTTTGAGACCGTTCCTTTGGGTAAAGTTATACACATCTTTTCTTATATGGAATTTGAATATATACTTAGGTAGGTGACAATGGGATGTCTATACCAAATTGTTGGGTGTATTTATCATTTGTAAGATTTCCATTTTCTTCTGAATTGTGCCTAGTGTTTGGAGAGGAACTTGGGTTAAATTGAGTTGTTATGGTACAAGGTGGTAGTGCTAACAATTAGATCAATATGCATATTGTATCGGTTGGGTTATAAGAACTGAGGATTCAATTGAAGATTTAATGATAGGAGATTTTTGTTTACTTTTAGGTCATCTACGTGAGTGCATCGAAATTGGTTAGTATGAAGAAATGCATGATTTGCTATGAGTGACTAGTATATTGTGGAAGTTATAATCATTAATGGTGGTAAGCGCGTTAAGTTTGAAAGGACTAAGCACATTTTGAGAGGGCAAGAATTTCTCAAATTGTATTAGAGGCATTTTGAGTTTTAGTTAAATGGTTGTTTTATGGTTCTAAATCTGTTCTTGGTGGCGTTTCTCGATTTGGATTAAGGGTATGTGAAGAAAGTTGGGTATCAATACTTGGGCATATTAAAGAGTACTATGATTTGGTATTGGGTCAGTTGGAATGTAGCTAGCCAATTGGTTTATTATGATGGTAGTACGATTGGGCCTAAGTATCATTGAGATTATAAATGTATACGTGAAAGACTAAGGTGGGTTGGCCATTGAAGATTTAGGAATTGCTAAATTTCTTTGGGGTGCGTAAGCACGGATTATCAATTTAAAAGGGAGTTAGAGGAAATCCCTTGGAGATAAAATTTGGATTGTTTTACGGACTACTGAGTGTTTGTAATTGTTTTAGGCTTTCAAAGATTTGGAGTAATGTGATGATGAAGTTATAGCGTGGATGTAAGTAAACATTTTGTATTTAAATTTTGGGCTTACATTGTACCTCTAGTTTAAGGTGCCATCTAAGGTGAAAGCACTATAATGGAAATCCTTGGAGATATAGCCACCTTGGTGAATATTGTGGGGACGGAAAATTTCTTTAGCTTTCCATATTTTAAGAAGCTGATTTAGCTCGAGATGGTTTAATGTTTTGAATCTCTGGGGAGTAATACTAAGTATGCGGTTTACAAATGGAAGTATCCTTGCAGTGTAATTAAGTTTATGAAATGAGATAAGCTTGAAGTATCTCGAGATTTATGTTTAGGAGCAATTTGGATTCTTCGATTTTGAATATGGATTCTAATTAGTAGTGAAGGTAATGATTGAAGCAAGTTAAGTACGAGAGGTTGTTATGTTGTAAGCATTATTTAAGGTTGCCATATGATGGTTTATAATGGATGATTGAGAAATTCGGGAAGTGACGGAATTAGCGTATCCGTGGCTATTTGATCTTTCGGGTAAGTAATTTAAAATTCGGGACGAATTTTCTTTTAAGGTGGAGTGAATGTCACGACCCGAAAACCCGACTCTACTTCTTAGTAATAAATATTTAATTATTTATTTATTTCTTATTTATTCATTTAAATTATTTATTTATTTAAATTATTTATTTATTTAAATAATTATGTGTGCATTTTGTGTTTCATAATATTTTATGCTTAGTATTTTTATTGACCAGTTGTGCTAGTGTGGAATTTATTGGGTCTTAGTTGTTAGTGGGGAAATATAGGTTGTAGTAGTAGTAGTAGTAGTGGTGGTAGTAGTAGTGGAGGGGGCCTAGGTGTAACATTTCAAAATCATCCTACTTACTCCCTCCCTATCCCTCACCTTCTCTCTCTCTTTTCCCTGCACACACACTCAATCTCTCTCTCTCTCCATTGTGCAAGAAAGGTAAGAAAGTTCCCCTCCATATTTCCTTCATTTTAGTCATCTTCCTCTCATCTTTTCTTAGTGCTCATTTTATGAAATGTGTTTAGATCGTCGATAGGATCGTGTAGAGCCAAAAATATTTGAATTCCGTCTCATTCCGTAAAATTCAAGTAAGTTACTTTTCCCCAATTTTTATGCTAAAATGTTCATCTTTAGTTTATGTAATGCTTTAGTTCATTTATATGTCATTTTGGTTGAGTTTGGAATTTATTTGTATTTTTGTTCATCTTTTGTGATTTTTGAGAATGTTGGGATCAAATCTTGGTTTTTGTTGTTAAATGATGTTATACGAGTTAATTTTAGGCATATAAGTTATTTTGGCATTTGGGTAAACTAGTTGGAAGTTTTGGTGTTGATTTGGGTTGCAATGGTGAATTTTGGTGTTCATTTTCGGGTTGAAGAAGCCAGTTGATTTCCTACCCAGCTCGCCGACCGAACGCCCGCCCGGGTTGAGCCAGGGCCTGCCCACCTGGTCTTTTTCCTTCAGCCAACCCTCTGCCTAAATGAGCGCCCGCCCGACCCTTAGCGCGCGCCCGCCCGCCCCCTGTTTCTGGAAATCTTGTTTTTGGTTGTTTAAAAGTAGGTTGCTTCCTTAGTTTAAGTTTTATTACTCTAATTAACTTAAGTTAACATCGTGGAACACTTTATTAATTGGAATTGGTTCCTTTGTGAATAAATATGTTATGGAATTTGATTAAGTATCGATTTGGGAATGTTGGCCATCTTTGATGTGTTGTTTGGTTTGGTTTACCTTTGTGGTGATTTATTTGGAATGGTTCCCTACTTTGGAATCATGAGTTGTTTATTTAATCTAGTATTTATTACTTAGCATTTATTTGAAAGTCCAGCTGGTATTCGTGGTTGTGTCGGGCGATGGAAAAGATTATAATGGCAACGAGCCGAGTCCATTATAATGTTGACCATTGTTTTGCCCCATTATTCCCCTCCTCCAGATTGGCCTTGGATGTGAGATGAGCTAGCTCCCTTTTTGGGAACAGAATAGCTATTATAAGGGGTTGCTGTCGCGACCCCGGACCCCGCGGGCCCGAGACCGCGATCTGGACGTCGACTCTAAAAACCAAAACTGTGAAATACTGAAGTTAAAAATTCCATTTAATACCAAAAGGTAATGATCCAAGTTTTTACAAAACCAAGTTTGATAAAAACCAATTACAATTATCATAAACTTCCACAAGTTTATGCCCAACTAAATAAAAATATACAATTCTTAGTGACGTCATTGTTTGGTACAACTATCCCAAAATGGTTACACATTTACATAATGAAACCAACCTATATCAACCTTCCCCAAAAGAATGTATCCACACTCGACGTCCTCTTTCTCGTGATCAGCGAGACTAATCCTTAGCACCTGGGGGGGGGGTTAAGGAAAAACAAAGATAAAAGAAAAGGGGGTGAGATAAATCTCAATAAGTTACTAATGCAACTACATGACATGCTATGATGCAAGAAGCAATAAGCAATAATAAATATCACCTAGCACATAGCATTTATCACATAACAGATAGCAGCGGAAATAAACACATAACAAAGGATATAGCCAAGGTTTTCCAAACCGGAACATCCAACTAAAGGATCGCTGCGCAGCTTCAATAATCAACACATCATCATCTTCATAATAGCATGAAAGCCGAAGAGAAAACCCCGGTACCGGAACCAATAACCAAAAGAAGTGTCACAAGGGACGGGAGACATGCCACAAAGTCATGCTCCAAGAAGCTAAAATGCACACAAAGGAGCTAGCTCTTCTCACATCCAAGGCCAATCTGGAGGAGGGTAATAATGGGGCAAAACAATGGTCAACATTACAATGGACTTGGCCGTGCCATCATAATGTTTCGCATCGCCCAAACACACACAAAATACCAGCTGGACTTTCACGTAAAGGCTAAGTAATAAAATACTAGCACGATAAACAACAAAGGATTCCAAAGTAGGGAATCATGCCAAATAATCACCAAGAAGATGAAATGAACCAACAATACACAATAAAGGTGCTTCAAAGTCCCAATTAACCATTATTGAATTTCAAACACAAACTTGATCACAAAGGACCCAATTCTATCACTAAAGTGTACTACAATGATCACTAAGGTCAACTAAAAGGACACCCAAGACTTAGACCAAAACGCGATCTTCAATCACACAAATTAACAAAATGTAAACTTTCAGAGGACTGTGCGGCCGCCCAAAAGGGACTGTGCGGTCGCCCAAAATCCTTCAAAACAAGAACAAAAGCTTTCAGATAGATGTGCGGTCGCCCAGACAATTTTGTGCGGCCGCCCAACCTTCTGGTTTGCCGGAAATCGGGAAGAACAACTTGGGTTCTTCCATTTTTATACCCAAAACACATTTCCACCAAAATCCAACATTCCAACTAGTATACTAATGTGCCAACACAACTAATAAGTCTAAAAAGACTCATACAACCACATTTAACAACCAAAATCAAGAATCAAACCCAACATTCAAGATTTCACCATTTTTGATCAAAACCCAAAATAAATTCCCAATAAATTCCAAACTCAATCAAGCTTCAAATATAACACATCAAACATCATATAAACGTGATATGAACATTTTAGCATCAAAATGGGGGAAAGTAACTTACTTGGATTTTCTCAAAGTTGATGGATTTCAAATATTTTTGATCCTACGCGATCCTATCGACGATCTAAACATGTTTCACGTTTTAAGAAATGAGAGATAACAAGAAGAAGATGAAGAAAATTAAGAGAGAATGAAAGAAGAAAAATGCTTACCCCAAGTAGAGAGAGAGAGAGATTGAGCTGGGAGATGGAGTGTGAGGATGGGGGAGGTGAGGGAAGGAGTAGGGAGGGAGTAGGGAAATGTTTAAAAGATTTTCACTTAGGCCCCCTCCACTACACTACACACAAACACAACACTCCCTACTAACAACTAAGACCCAAATAAAATGCTAGGCATAATTATTATAACACATAAATTGCACAACTAAATATTTAAGTAAATAATAATTTAAATAAATAAATAAGCAAATAATTAAATAAAAATCATTTAATTACTAATAAAATAGAGCCTAGATTTCGGGTCGTGACATTCACTCCCCCTTAAAGAAAATTCGACCCGAATTTTAACGAGACTCACCTTAAACAAAAAGCCACGGAAATTTCCTCTCGATCTCATCTCGGAGCTCCCAAGTCGACTCCTCGATGTTATGATTCCTCCAAAGAACTCGAACCAATGAAATGCTTTTGTTCCTCAACTCTTGAACTTTAGAATCTAAGATCCGAAACGGTCGTTCCTCATAAGTCATATCGGGCTCAATATCTTCCGGTATCCTCGGTAACACGTGAGATGGATCATGAACATACTTCCGAAGCATAGAAACATGGAAAACATTATGTAACCGATCCAAAGATGGCGGTAACGCAAGACGATACGCAAGAAGTCCAACCTTTCCCAAAATCTCAAACGGACCAATAAACCTCGGAGCCAATTTGCCTTTCTTCCCAAACCTATGAATACCCACCTTTGGAGATACTTTAAAAAACACCAAATCACCGGTCTGAAAACTAAGATCTCGCCTTCGGTTATCTGCATAGCTCTTATGTCGACTCTGGGCTGTCTTCAATCTATCCCGGATAACTTTGACTTTCTCAACCGAATCCCGAAGCAAATCAATACCCAAGATCTTCGCTTCACCAACCTCATCCCAACAAATAGGCGATCTACATTTTCTTCCATATAAGGCCTCAAACGGTGCCATCTCGATACTAGCCTGATAACTGTTGTTGTAAGAGAATTCCACTAACGGTAGGTGCGAATCCCAAGAATCAGAAAAGTCTAACGAACAAGCTCGCAACATATCCTCAAGAATCTGAATAGTCCTCTCGGATTGACCGTCGGTTTGAGGATGAAAAGCCGTACTGAATCGCAAATCTGTACCCAAAGCTTCTTGAAATGCCTTCCAGAATCTAGAAGTAAACCTCGGGTCTCGATCTGACACAATACTAACCGGAACCCCATGCAATCTCACAATCTCATCAATGTAAAGGGTCGCAAGCTTCTCCATCGAATATCTAATGTCAATAGGTAAGAAATGGGAACTCTTGGTCAATCTATCCACTATTACCCAAACACTGTCATACTTCCTACGGGTACGAGGCAGTCCCGTAACGAAATCCATAGTCACATGCTCCCATTTCCACTCGGGAATCTCTAACGGCTGAAGTAATCCCGCGGGTCTCTGATGCTCGGCTTTGACCTGCTGACACGTTAGACACTTCGAAACGTACTCGGCTATTTCCCTCTTCATATTAATCCACCAAAACGGAAAGTCAACACTCCAACCGGACTCAAAGAAAAATCCTCGAAGTTCTTCTCCTTCAATTTACCCATTATTTTCACTAATTCGGGATCTTCTTTCTGAGCTTCCTTTATTCTTTGAATTAGGGTCGGAGATACCCTAATATTCGCAAAAATAGCCCCATGTCTCGATTCACGAGGACACCAATCTCAAACATCCTCAAGCATTTTCCACTCTCGAACCATCATCGAGGCCACATAAGACTTTTTACTAATCGCATCGGCTACCACATTCGCCTTCCCCGGATGATAAGAAATCGTACAATCATAGTCCTTTAAAAGTTCCATCCATCGACGCTGTCGGTTATTAAGTTCCTTCTGCGAGAAAAGATACTTTAAACTCTTGTGATCCGTGAAAATCTCGAACTTTGCCCCGTAAAGATAGTTCTTCCACTTATGCAACGCAAAGACTATCGTAGCCAACTCCATATCATGAGTAGGGTAATTCTGTTCACTAGGGGTCAACTTCCTCGAAGCATAAGCAATTACTTTCCCCTTCTGCATCAAAACACAACCCAAACCCTCTTTCGAAGCATCACTGTAAATCACTAAGTCGTCATTTCCATTTGGTAACGCAAGAATAGGAGCCGTAGTTAATCTCTTCTTTAATTCATCAAAGCTACTTTGACATTTTTCACTCCACACAAACGGTACATCCTTCCGGGTCAACTGAGTCATCGGAGTAGCAATCCTCGAAAACCCTTCTATAAACCTTCTGTAATACCCGGCTAATCCCAGAAAACTTCTGATCTCGGTCACTGTCTCGGGTCTCTTCCAATCCACTATGGCTTCTATCTTTGAAGGATCCACAGAAATCCCATCTTTAGAAATAACATGACCCAGAAATAAAACCTTCTCGAGCCAAAATTCGCATTTACTAAACTTCGCAAACAACTGCTCCCTCGCAAGAATGGATAAAACTGTCCTCAAGTGTTGCTCGTGCTCCTCTCGAGATTTAGAGTAGACAAGAATGTCGTCGATGAAGACCACCACGAACGAATCAAGATAAGGATGGAAAACCTGGTTCATCAAATCCATAAACACGGCAGGCGCGTTAGTCAACCCAAACGGCATAACCAAGAACTCGTAATGACCATAACGAGTGCGAAAGGCAGTCTTCGGAATATCCTCCGATCGAATCTTCAACTGATGGTACCCACTCCTCAAATCAAGTTTAGAAAACACAACTGAGCCTTGAAGCTGATCAAATAAATCATCAATGTGAGGTAGAGGATACTTGTTCTTCACTGTAACCTGATTCAACTTTCGGTAATCAATACACAATCTCAAAGAACCGTCTTTCTTCCGCACAAACAAAACCGGTGCTCCCCACGGGGAAACACTAGGGCGGATAAACCCTCGATCAAGCAACTCTTGCAACTGAACCATTAGTTCCTTCAACTCTGCGGGAGCCAACCTATATGGTGCCTTCGAAATCGGAGTTGTACCCGGCAAAAGGTCGATACAAAACTCTATCTCACGATCGGGAGGCATATCATATTCAGAAGAGAAAACATTGGGAAATTCTCTAACTACCCGAACACTCTCCAAACTAGGGGATTCTTTCCTAGTATTAAGCACACTAGCCAAGTACCCCTCACAACCACGATGCAATAATCTCCTAGCTTTCACATAAGAAATCATACGAATATTCCTACCCAAAGGCATAGCCTCAAAAACAAATTTAGGCATATTGGGAATAGAAAAAGTAACAACTTTCTTACGACAATCAACAGAAGCATGAAACTTGCTCAACCAATCCATACCCAAAATAACATCAAAATCTTGAATCGGGAGGACTACCAAGTCCGCACACAAGACACGACCACATATAAGCACATCACAAGCACGAAATACTCTATCGGTCACCAAACATTCTCCTATAGGGGTCGATACCTCTAGCACATAAGGTAAAGACTCAAATGCAGCATTTAGCAAGGAAGTAAATTGCACAGATATGTAAGAATGAGATGATCCTAGATCTACTAACGCACGAGCACTCACATTAGACACAGAAACAATACCTCCAATAACAGAAGGATCATCGGTAGCTTGTTGTTGATTCATGGCAAATACCCTTCCTTGGACCTTGGGCTTTCCCGCAGCATCTCTTTTCTGACTCTGTAGAGCACCAGCTCCTACCCCAGTCGGTTGACCTCTGAATCTCAGGCAATCCTTCACAAAATGCCCCAACTGCCCACAGTTAATACATTTCCCTTGTTTCTTCCAACACCGGTCCTCTGAATGACCTTCCTTTTGGCAATAGGAACAAAGTCTCCTATGTTGGTTCCCTTGGTTCTTGGCAGTAGTGCTCGGGTTCCTTGGGATTGGTTGCCCTCGGGACTGAGATTGTCCCCCAAAATTACCTCGGCTATCTGAACGGGATTGTGGCTTGCTCTGCCCTCCCTGCTTGCTAGAGTTAGTCACCTCGACCTTCTTCTTATGCTCCTCTATATCTTGCTCGATTAAGTATGCACGTTCTACCATATCCTGGAATGTCACAATCCTCTGGGCTATAAGTTGAGTACGGATGGAAGTCTTCAAACCCCGGATGAATCTCATAGCTTTCTGTTCTTCGGTCCTCACAAGATTGTCACAATACCGGGCTAATTCTGTGAACTTAGCTGAGTACTGAGCTATAGACAACAAACCTTGCTCCAAGTTGAGAAGCTCGATCTCCTTTCAGTTTTGATCTACTACCGGAATGAAATGCTCTTTGAACTTCCGCATAAACAATTCGCATGCATACATTGTATGGGTATCATCCCAAATTGCCTTAACTCCTTTCCACCAATGCTCGGTGGCCCCAACCAATTTATAAGCCGCAAAACGGACCCTATCCTCATCCGTGCAGCCAAACACATCATAAATTTTGTCCATAGACTCAACCCATAGTTCGGCCTTCTTCACATCGGGCTCGCCATCGAACTCCCTTGGTTTTAATTTCAGAAATTGTTCCAACCCGTATCACGGAGGTGGCACATGCTCCTCTCTTGGCCCTTGGTCATGAATTGCCTTCATGGCCGCCTCAAACATGCCTTGGAACATAGCACGGTTCTCTTCCCGAAGATCATTCTGATTCTGAGCCCCACTAGAACCTTCACCCGTTCTCCTTCTAGCCATTGTGAATAATTACCTGCATAAAACATCAACCGTTACTCACTCCGAACACAACTACCCTCATAGGTCATACTAGTCCACCTAGACTTGTACTTAGAGCTAAACCATAGCTCTGATACCAACTGTCGCGACCCCGACCCCGCGGGCCCGGAGTACGCGAGCTGGACGTCGACTTAAACAATAAACTCTAAAATAATGAAGATAAAAATTTTCCTTTTATACCAAAAGGTGATAACACAAAGTTTTGAAATCCAACTTGAACCACCAAATATAAACTAATGTAAGCTCCATAAGCTTACACCCAAAATAATAAAATATACAAATTCTAATGACGTCAAGTTTGATACAACTATTCCCAAAAGGTTACACATTTATGTAATATAAACCCACCAATAACAACTTGCCCCAAAAGCTCAACCCTCGCGACATCCTCCTCGTGATCAGCGAGTCTAATCCTTTCCTCCTGAGGGGGGTTAAGGAAAAACAAAGATAAAAGAAAGGGGGTGAGATAAATCTCAATAAGTTACTAAGAAATAGAGGGAGGAAGATGATCAAAATGGAGGAAGAATGAGAGGAAGACTTACCCTTTTTCACAACTATAGAGAGAGAGAGAGAGATTGAGTGTGTGCTGGGAAATGAGGGAGAGGGTGAGGGAGAAGAGGGGAGTAGGGAGGGAGTAGGAGAAAGATTATTTAAAAACTTACACTTAGACCCCCTCCTCCACTGACTACACAACTCTAATACTTCCTACTAACAACTAAGACCAAATAATACTTCACTAGCACAAATGACCCAAATAAAATGCTAAGCATAAATTATTATGACACATAAAATGCACACATAAATATTTAAATCAAATAAATAAATAAATAATTAATTATTTATTAATAAAATAGAGACGGGTTTTCGGGTCGTGACAGACTACTCCAAACCCAAAAAGAAGATGAAATTGTTAGTGTTCGATCGGACAATGGAACAGAATTCAAGAACAACGGTGTTGCTCGATATTGCGACGATCATGGGATAGATCACAACTTCTCAACCGCTGGTGTTCCTCAACAAAATGGTGTTGTGGAAAGAAAGGATAGGACATTGATTGAAGCGGGAAAGACAATGATAGCTGAAGCTAAATTGCCTAAGTACTTTTGGGAAGAAGCTATCAACACAGCATGTTTTACTCAAAATCGTTCCCTCATCAACAAACTTCACAACAAGACTCCGTATGAACTTTGGGGTGGTAGAACTCCCAACATTGCATTCTTCAAGATCTTTGGTTGCAAGTGTGATATCCTCTACAATAGAAATGAACATAGAGGTAAATTCGATGCCAAAGCCAACGAAGGTATTTTTGTTGGGTATGCCAAACATTATAATGCTTTTCGCGTTTTTAATAGATCTACATTAGTGATAGTTGAATCTGTACATGTTACCTTTGATGAACATTCTCTCCTTGAGCCACATTTGGCTCCAAATGATTCTGATGATTCTGTTGAGTTAAATGAGACAGGTGGTCCTATTCATGTTGCGCTACACTTGAACAAAATCTATCAACTCAAGGAAATCCATCTACATCAAATGCGCCTAATTCCTCATATGGCGCGCTAAATGAATTATCAGTTGCGCCTCCCTCAAATGATGCGCCTCTTGATTCTTCTCACGCGCCTATATCTACTGTTGCATCTGGTGTTAACCCTAGTTTTAATTCTGAACCAGTTCATCCCCCAAATTTTGATGATTTTGAATCTGATGAAGATGTACCAATCGAAGACCTTCAAGTTACTATAACCCAACCTAACTTACCTCCTGAAATTCATGAAGTTAGAGGTCACCCAATCAATAATATCATTGGTGATCTAAATGTTGGTGTTCGTATAAGGAGAGCTACAAACTTTGATGCTTACACTGCATTTATCTCTCAAATTGAACCGAAGAAGGCTGATGAAGCGCTCTAAGATCCTAATTGGGTTGTTGCAATGCAAGAAGAACTCAATCAATTTGAACGATGTAAGGTTTGGACTCTTTTTCCAATACCAAATGATCAAAGAGTGATTGGTACGAAATGGGTGTTCAGAAACAAGATGGATGAGAATGGAACCATCACAAGAAACAAAGCAAGATTGGTTACTCAAGGCTATAGGCAAGAAGAAGGCATTGATTACGATGAAACTTTTACGCCCGTATCAAGACTTGAAACTATCAGATTATTTCTAGCTTACGCCGCTCACAAGAACTTCAAGCTATATCAATTAGATATGAAGAGCGCGTTTCTAAATGGTGAACTCCAAGAACAAGTCTACGTAGCTCAACCACCTGGGTTTGAAGATTCACAATTTCCAAATCATGTGTACAAACTCCAGAAAGCTTTGTATGGGCTCAAACAAGCACCAAGAGCATGGTATGATACACTATCCAAGTTTCTCATTGAGAAAGGCTTCACTCGTGGTAAAATCGATACAACTCTTTTCATTACCAAACATAATGGTCATAAATTACTTGTTCAAATTTATGTTGATGATATTATATTTGGTTCTACTAATGAATTGTTGTGCAAGCGCTTTGAGAAACTAATGAAGAGCAAGTTTGAAATGAGCATGATGGGAGAACTTACATTCTTCCTCGGGCTTCAAATCAAGCAAATGAATGAAGGCATTTTTTATCAATCAAGCCAAATACACAAAGGATTTAATCAAGAAGTTTGGACTTGAGAATGCTAAAGCATATGACACTCCAATGGCTACCGGCAACAAACTCGATAAAGACTTAAAAGGTAAACGTGTTGATCAAACGCTCTATCGAGGTATGATTGGCTCACTCCTTTATCTTACTGCTAGTAGGATAGATATTATGTTTAGTGTTTGTGTTTGCGCTCGTTATCAATCTGACCCTAGAGAAGCACACTTGATTGCTGTGAAACGTATTATACGATATCTCTCTGGTACTGTTAACCTTGGACTTTGGTACACCAAAGATTCGAATTTTAAACTTGTAGGTTATTCAGATGCGGATTATGCAGCGTGCACAATTGATAGGAAAAGCACAAGTGGCACTTGTCATTTCCTCGGATATCGACTTGTGTCATGGGAGAGTAAGAAACAAGCTTCAGTATCTGTATCAACAACGGAAGCAGAATATATCGCTACGGGAAGTTGTTGCTGTCAGATTCTATGGATGAAGCAGCAATTGGTGGACTATGATATCATCAAAGAAAATTGTCCCATCTACTGCGACAACACTTCAACCATTGCCGTCTCTGAAAATCCCGTCATGCACTCCAAAACCAAGCACATCGACATCAAATATCACTTCCTCAAAGACCACGTGGAGAAAGGAAATATTCATTTAGAACACGTGGGAACCGACTTTCAAATCGCCGACATTCTAACGAAAGCACTTAATGCGAAACGGTTCATCTTTTTGAGAGGTGAAATGGGTATGCTTGAACTCAACTAATTCCATATAGTTTTGTTATTACTAATGATTTTATGTTTTGTTGAGTTATGAGTATACTAGGTACAAAAGTTAAATCATTTTTAAAAGTTTCAAGGAAACTGTGGTGCGCCTAAACCCTACGCGCCCCACTCACTCATTGCGCGCCTAGTGACTACTGCGCCTGAATCATTCTGCACGCCTAGATGATTAATGCGCCTCCCTAGCGCCCATTAAATATTGCGGCTCAATCAATGCTATCAAAATTTATTATTTTAATGATTGAACGTATTCAATACTCACAAGAACTAGGTATGTTTGTTCTTATTTATTATAGGAATCATTGTCTTTTGACATTCCTTAATTGTTCAAGGGTACTTGTGCAATTAATTTTTCTCTCGTTTTACGTTTTTCAAAATTTTATTTTCTGGGGATATATTTCTTGAACCCCAAACATACACCAAAACAGATGTTTTTGGGGTTTGTGCAAAAATTAGTCAAAATTGCTCATACACTTATAGGGAAAGTGGAGCAGTTTTTTTTACCCAAAATGTCACATCGATGTACCTTGTGTCATTCGACATTTATGGAGCCATCATTTCAAAATTTTCCCCACATTAATGGCCTGTCTTTTCCAAATCAATCAACATAAATGCTAGTCTCTTCAACTTCCCCTTATAGAAAATCACCCTATCTAAAACCTTACACCTCCTATATTTTTTCTTTTCTCATCATTGCCAATCTCTCTCTCTCTCTCTCTTCCCAGTCTCTCGTTTTCTCTCTCTTTCTCTCTACATTGTTCATCATTTTCTTCTCCATTTTTCTATATATATTCATGGGTCCTAAGAGAACAACAAAAGCACCCCAAGACGAAATGGTATGGATTTCTAACCTTAATCTCATTTATTTTCTCTAAATTTCATGTTTTTTTCGGCATTTCTGGGTTCTCGTCTATTTCAAAACCGAAAATCCCATTTTTCTTGATAAAACTTGTTTCGATTCTCTGTTTTCAAAATCGTTTGTTAGGTTTTGTTCCTTACATGATTTCGAGTCTTTTAATCTAAACTTTTCGACGATAAATTCGTTATATTTTGCGAATCTGAAGATTTTCCATTTTTGAACTTTTCAAATTTTCGGATCTTTGAATCCATTTTCTGGAATCGTTGTTGATCTTTACTTATTTGGGTTTACTTATTTGTGATCCTTGTCTTCTTGCGGCCGTTTTGACATATTGTGTGCTTGATTTGGTGAAGTTTCATGATTTATGTGTTCTTGGTGTTCTTCGAGCACTCAAGACATGTTCTTCGTGTTCTTCGTTATTTTTGCATGACTTGGGTTTCAAAATTTTCAAAACTTGTTTCTCAAAAATTTTCATGTTTGATTCTTAATTCCTTCTTATTTATGTTTTTGCTTGTTTGTGTGTTTTTAGGCTAAGTTCAAATTATTTACATAGTTATGTGCCTAAATATGCATCCATGCGCCTAGTGTGATTATGCGCCTATTAATATTATGCGCCTCAAAGTGGTTCATGCGCCTAACATGTGTATGCGCCTCTAGCTATTACAAATGTTATGCGCCTCAATCCTTTATGCGCCTAATAACTTTATGCGCCTAAACATCTTATGCACCTCAATTCATACTTAGTCAAGTTTTTCTATGTTTTTAATTTTTCCTTAGTATTTTTCATAGAAACATAATATGAGCCTTGTATTCCTATGCGCCTTCCAAATTTCATGCGCCTACTATAATCATGCGCCTTGACTCATTGTGCTCTCTTATGTGCCTATGACTCTCTGCGCCTAATTATTCTATGCGCCTCAAATTTTGTATGCGCCTAGTCTATACTTTGCTTATTTTATGTGTCTATGCGCCTAAATTCATTTCTAACTTAAATAATTTATTTTGTAGGATATTGCAAATTTTAGACTTGGTGAGACAATTGATCTTGCTGAGCTCTCACTTGATCCAATAGGGATTGAAATCATCTCAACCCTTCACACTGCTGGAATTACTCCACTATTCACGCTGGATCAACCATTCTACTCACCACTTCTCGTTGATGAATTCTTCTCCACTGCTGCTCTCGTTGAGACGCCTGCTGATGGATACGTGCGCTACAGGATATGCGCTACTGTTCAAAATGTTGCTATAACTATCTCTACGGGCACAATCAAGAACATACTGAGTTTTAGCACTACTGGCCCTCAGAGTGTTTCTGGACAAGCAAAACACCTACTCTGTAGCCGCGCAGGACATTGTTGCACATACTTATCTCAAAATTCCTACCCTTCTGAATAACATCAAAAATGTTGAGATTAGGGATGGTGGTGATCTGCTCGCTCATATAGCGCATCTTGTTGATACTTCGATCGTGTTTAAAACCGGAAATGTGAACAGATTCACTGTGGAGCAGTGGGAGTATACTGCTGCCATCATGGGAAAGGCTAGGTTGAATTGGCCTCAGATTTTGTTCAAGACTTTGTCGGAGCAGATAACCAAATACAACAAGAACAAGGCTGAAGGTAAGACCAAATTTAAAACTCATTATAGAATCCTTACCAAAATTTTCCTAACCTACCCTGCCCTTGCTCAATTTCTCAATGAAAACCCAGCTTACAAGACTGATGATATACCAGTTTTTGGTAAAGACAGCTTGGTTCTGAAAAGGTGCAGGAAGCGCATGGCAAAGCGCGCGCCTAGGGTTAAAGGTGCTCAGTTGGTTGATGAAGCCACTGAGTCAGATGAAGGAAAAGATGACGGTGCTGAAGACCGCGCAACAGATGGCACAGAAACTGCAAATGCTCCTGGCGCTGGAACGAGCGCAGGAAAAGATAAAGGAAAAGGGATTGCAACTGTGGTTAAAAAAGAAGCCAGGCCACCTAAGCGCCCCCGAACTGAAAAGGATGATCAGGAAGCTATCAAGCGCGCTCAGGCAGCCAGTTTGGTTAAAGCGTAGAGAAAACGAGATGAATACTATCAATTCAAGCAAGCTGCTGAATTAGCGAAGTTAGAAAGGCGCAAAGGCGCAGGATCTAGCGCTGATGTACGCGCCCCTGCCCCTACTGAGCCTCCTCCTTCTGATCGTGCGCCTCCTTTAAAGACATCAAAGAAGACTTCTACTGCGCCTATCAAGGAAGTTCTTATTGCGCCTGCTCCAGTCATTAAACCAACTTCTGTCTCACTTACTGCTAATCAACAGAAACTCAGAGATCAAATATCCACTGAGTTATTTGGAGACTTAAGTGAGGATCAAGTTGAGGGGGAGCCAGAACCTTTAAACAAGCGCAAATCTACTCGTGCGCGTGTGGCTCCTGTGCCTCCACTTACTACAGAAGATCCCTGTTCAAGTGCTGAATACCTTCATTCTCCTCCTCATAAAACAACTCCTATTTCTTCACCAACCAGGTGCCCTGATACTACTGCGCCCAAATCTGATGCGCCTCCTCCTCCTAATGCTGATTTGGGTGTAGTTATTTCTATGCTTCAACCACTTCATGAAGGCCAAGCTCAAATTGAGTCTCAGTTAGAGCTTCATACTTCAATGTTAACCAATCAGGAAGATGAGATTGCTTCCATTAAGGGGGAGATTACGCGCATTGGCGCTGATATCAGAGACAAACATTTTCTGACCCCTCAATAATGGAGTGATGCTATCGTACAAATGAATGATTTATTCAAAGACACACTTGCTGAGCTTCGTGAAAGAATTGCAGGAGGAATCAAGCTCACTGATGGTCAAGCTTTCATAGACGCTATTAAGCAGGTAGAGACTAGTGTGGCTGCAGACATTAAGAAGTTTCTTGACTTAGTCACTGGTAAAAGTGATAAGTTAATGAATGTGATGGACAAGCTGAAAGAAATCAAGGATGAGCTCGAGAATTCTCCGAGCGCACATATAGATACTGCGCCCTCTTTTGCGCCCTCCTCTAGCGCCGCGCATTGTAACTCTTGCTCCCTACTCTCAAAGTTAGACGTTTTGAAGGAGTTGATTGTTACTCATTTTAATGCTGCGCATTCCAGCGTAGATAGGCGCGCAGAAAGAACTTCTACTGCTATTGTCACCTCGCAAGCTGCTGTTGAAGCTAACTTTCAAATTGTTGCATAAAATCTCTCTCAACAGTAAGCCATTTCTCAACGCACCATTGATGAGTATCAAAACAACAATGTTGATCATCTGCTAAATTAGAGATGGTGTCACTGACACTCATGGTGTTGTAAACCGTTGTCACCAACTTTTAAAGCAAATCCAGCGCTCCGTGAAGGAGATTGAAAAAGGTTTGAAGGAAGACGATGACGCGCCTCCTCCCAACCCTTAGTTTTTTATTTTGTAAGTTTTTAGAACTCTTGTGATAGAAAACCTTTTCTTAGTGATTTAGTGCTTATGTGTTTTAGCACTTTTTGTCTTTGTTCTTTTAAATACTTGTAAACTGTAACTCCTATATTTCGAGTATTAATGAGAACAATGCATTACTTATTATCAAACCTTGTTCACTCAAACCTCTTGTTTGTAGAACAATGAATCTATTGTTTAAAATCATATGCATCATATTTGAACTGTTTCATATTTTCATGCATTGAGTTTAAACTTTATTTAAACACATTTCAAACCAAAACTCATATATCACTTTGAATGTGTTAAACTATGTTTCTATCTTTCCATTTGTAATGTTTAATCTTTATTGGAATAGATTAGAAATCTATATCTTGGACTAGTGTGTGCATTAACTTGAGACATGATTTACCAATTTCATTTATTTGGACATGTTATTATCAAGTATAATGTTTGTCCCTGATATAGTAGGTAATGGCATCAATCAAATAGGGGGAGATTGTTGGGTATGCCCACATATATCTCAGATTCAATGTAATAAGATTGATTAGATTTGATTGATCCATCACCTAAGTTTTATTTTATGGACTTTAGACCCACATGTAAGAAATATTTATACTTCATTTTTTAGGTAGTCCATTGTAATAGAATAGACTTAGGAATAGGGCTAGAATGTCAAGATTGAAGAAAATCACAATGTTGATTTAAGGCTCGCGCCATGCGCCTTGCGCCATGCGCCCTTAGCATGCGCCTATGCGCCTCATAAGCTCGCGCTATGATATGCGCCCTAAAGACTCAACGCGCCTACGCGCCTCATTGAAATTAAATCAACACTTAGTGATTTATTGAAGACATGAAGTGTCACGACCCGAAAACCCGTCTCTATTTTCTAGTAATAATTAATTATTTATTTATTTATTTGATTATTTATTTATGTGCGCATTTTATATCTCATAATATTAATTTGTGTTTAGCATTATTTGGTTGATTTTGTGTTAAGTGTGTAGTAGGGTTTAAATTGGTAGAAGGGTTATTTGGATTTATTTGTCCTAGGTGGATGAGGAGGGGCCTAAGTGTAACTTTTTGAAATGATTTTAACTACTCCCTCCCTACTCTTCATTCTCCCTCACTCTCTTCCTCACCCTACTCTCATCTCCCTGCACTCTCTCTCTCTCTCTCTTCCATGGAAAAGGTAAGAAATTCCCCTCCCTATTTCCTTCATTTTATTCATCTTCCTCCCTCTATTTCTTAGTGCTCATTTTATGAAATGTGTTTAGATCGTCCATAGGATCGTGTAGAGCCAAAAATATTCGAATTCCGTCAACTTTCATAAATTCCAAGTAAGTTTTTTCCCCCCATTTTTATGCTAAAATGTTCATCTTTAGTTTATGTAATGCTTTAGTTCACATATATGTCATTTTGGTTGAGTTTGGAATTTATTTGTATTTTTGTTCATATTTTGTAATTTTGAGAATGTTGGGATCAAATCTTGGTTTAGGGTTGCTAGATGGTGTTATTTAGGTCCCTTATAGGCTCATATGTTGTTTTGGGAACTTGGGTATACTAATAGAAGTGTTGGAAATGTTGGGTTTTGAAATGGGTAAGGTTGATGTTTGATTTTGGTAAGAACTTTGCTGAACCCAGCTGAAAATCCTACCCAGTTCGTCGACCAGGCGCCCGCCCGGGTTGAGGCAGGCGCCCGCCTACCTGGCCATTTTCCTGTTTCCAACCTTCTGATCAAATGAGCGCCCGCCTGACCCCTAGCGAGCGCCCGCCCGCCCCCTATTTCTGGAAATCTGCCTTTTGCTTGTTTAAGACTAGGTTGCTCCCTTAGTTTAAGTTTTATTATTCTAATTAATTTAAGTTAACAGCGTGGAACACTTTATTAATTGGAATTGGTTCCTTTGTGAATAAATATGTTATGGAATTTGATTAAGTATCGTTTTGGGAATGTTGGCCATCTTTGATGTGTTGTTTGGATTAGTTTACCTTTGTGGTGATTTATTTGGAATGGTTCCCTACTTTGGAATCATTGGTTGTTTATTTAAGCTAGTATTTATTACTTAGCATTTATTTCAAAGTCCAACTGGTTATTTGTGTTCGAGTCAGGCAATGGATAATGCTATAATGGCACAAGCCAAGTCCAGTATAGCATCGCCCATTGGTCCTTATTTCCTCATCCATATTGGCCTTGGTTGGGATGAGCTAGCTTCCTTCGGAAGTAGTCTAGCTAACTTTTTGGGTTTTGACTTTGTGTCATCTCCCCTGTCCTTTGTGACATGTTACATTGTTATGGTTCCGGTACCGGGGTTTTCTCTTCAGCTTTTATGCTACTATGAGGATGTTGATTGGTTGATTGTTGAAGCTGCGCAGCGATCCTTTATTTGGTTCTATCAGTTGGGAAACCTTGGCTAATATCCTTTCTTATTTGTTTATTTCCGCTGCTATCTGTTATCTGCTATTGCTGTGGGCTATATGTAATTTATTATCGTTTATTGCATCATAGCATGTCATGTAGTTGCATTAGTAACTTATTGAGATTTGTCTCACCCCCTTTCTTTTATCTTTGTTTTTCCTTAACCCCCCCCCAGAAGGAAAGGATTAGTACTCGCTGATCACGAGGAGGACGTCGAGTGTGGAAGTAACTTTTGGGAAGGTTGTTTCGGTTTGCATTATTTAAATGTATAACCTTTGGGATAGTGTCACCAAACTTTAACGTCATTAAGAATTGTGTATTTTGTATTTTTGAGTATAAGCTTATGGAGCTTATGCTAGTCGTATATTGTTGTTGTCAAGCTTGGATTTATAAAACTTGTACTATCATCTTTTGGTATAACATGGAATTTTTATCTTCAGTATTTTGGTAATTGTGTGTTAAGTCGACGTCCAGTTCGTGTGCTCTTGGCCCGCGGGGTCGGGGTTGCGACAGTTGGTATCAGAGCTATGGTTTAGCTCTAAGTTTAAGTATAGGTGGACTAGTATGACCTAGGAGGGTAGTTGTGTTCGGAGTGAGTAACGGTTGTTGTTTTATGCAGGTACTAATTTGAAATGGCTAGAAGAAGAAGTGGTGAAGGTAACGCCAGAACTTCAAATCAGAATGAAACAAGAGATGAAGCCCGTGCAATGTTTCAGGGTATGTTTGAGGCGGCCATGAAGGCTATTCATGACCAAGGGCCGAGAGTAGAGCAAGCACCACCACCCCGATACGGTTTGGAGCAATTATTGAAACTAAAACCGGCGAAGTATAATGGGGAACCCGATGTGAAGAAGGCCGAGCTATGGATAGAATCAATAAAGAAAATTTACAATGTCTTTGGTTGCACTGGTGAGGATAAGGTCCGATTTGCGGCCTATAAGCTTGTGGGTACCGCCGAACATTGGTGGAAAGGGATTAAAGCAAGTTGGGACGAGACTAATACACCGTATGCGTGGGAATTGTTTGTACGGAAATTCAAAGAGCATTTTATTCCGGTAGTTGATCAGAACCGGAAGGAGATCGAGCTTCTTAATTTGGATCAAGGCTTGTTATCCGTGGCTCAGTACTCGGCTAAGTTCACAGAATTAGCCAGGTACTGTGACTATCTTGTGAGGACGGAGGAGCAGAAAGCAATGAGGTTCATCCGAGGTTTGAAGACATCTATCTGGACTCAGCTTATAGCTCAGAGGATTCTGACATTCCAGGATGCCGTGGATCGTGCATACCTAATCGAGCAAGACATTGGGGAACATAAGAGGAAGACCGAGGTCGCGAATACGGGTAAGCAAGGAAGTCATACCAAATCACAACCACATCAGCGTTCAGATAACCGAGGTAATTCGGGAGGACCATCTCAGTTTAAAAGACAACCCGTACCAAGGGATCCGGGTACTACTCTGGGGAATCAAAATAGGAGGCTTTGCACCTATTGTCAGAGGGAAGGCCATTCAGAGGACCGGTGTTGGAAGAAACAGGGTAAGTGTATCAATTGTGGACAGTTGGGGCATTTTGCAAAGGATTGCCCGAGGTTCATAGGCCAACCATCAGGGTCAGGAGCTGGTTCTTCTCAGGGCCAGAAAAGAGATGCTGCGGGAAAGCCCAAGGTCCAAGGAAGGGTATTTTCCATGAATCAACAACAAGCTACCGATGATCCTTCAGTTATTGGAGGTATTGTTTCTGTGTCTAATGTGAGCGCTCGAGCGTTAGTAGATCCAGGATCATCGCATTCTTACATATCTGTGCAATTTGATTCTTTGCTAAATGCTGCATTTGAGTCTTTACCTTATGTGCTAGAGGTGTCGACCCCTATAGGAGAATGTTTGGTGACCGATAGGGTATTTCGTGATTGTGATGTGCTTATATGTGGTCGTGTCTTGTGTGCGGACTTGGTAGTCCTTCCGATTCAAGATTTTGATGTTATTTTGGGTATGGATTGGTTGAGCAAGTTTCATGCTTCTGTTGATTGTCGTAAGAAAGTTGTTACTTTTTCTATTCCCAATGTGCCTAAGTTTGTTTTTGAGGCTAGTCCTTTGAGTAGAAAAATTCGTTTAATTTCTTATGTGAAAGCGAGAAAATTATTACATCGCGGTTGTGAGGGTTACTTGGCTAGTGTGCTTGATACCAAGAAAGAATCTCCCAGTTTGGAAAGTGTTCGGGTAGTTAGAGAATTTCCTGATGTTTTCTCTTCTGAGTACGATATGCCGCCCGATCGAGAGATAGAGTTCTGTATAGATCTTCTACCAGGTACAGCTCGAAAGCACCTTATAGAATGGCCCCGGCAGAGTTGAAAGAATTGAAGGTTCAGTTGCAGGAGTTGCTTGATAGAGGGTTTATTCGACCTAGTGTTTCCCCGTGAGGAGCACCAGTTTTGTTTGTGAAAAAGAAAGACGGTTCGTTGAGGTTGTGTATTGATTACCGAAAGTTGAATCAGGTAACGGTGAAGAATAAATATCCTCTACCGCATATTGATGATTTATTCGATCAACTTCAAGGGTCGGTAGTATTTTCTAAACTTGATTTGAGGAGTGGGTACGATCAACTGAAGATTCGATCGGATGTGTCGCGACCCCGAGACCGCGAGCTGGACATCGACTTAAACAATAAACTCTAAAATAATGGAGATAAAAAATTCCTTTTATACCCAAAAGATGATAACACAAGGTTTTGTAAATCAACTTGAACAACAAAGTAAAACTAGTATAAACTCCATAAGCTTATACACCAAAGTTACAAAATACACAAATCCTAGTGACGTCAATGTTTGGTACAAATATCCCCAAAAGGTTACACATTGATATAATGTAAACCAACCTATAACAACTTTCCCCAAAAGAATGTATCCACACTCGACGTCCTCTTTCTCGTGATCAGCGAGACTAATCCTTAGCACCTTGGGGGGGGGGGTTAAGGAAAAACAAAGATAAAAGAAAGGGGGTGAGATAAATCTCAATAAGTTACTAATGCAACTACATGACATGCTATGATGCAATATACGATAATAAATCATAATTAGCACGTAGCAGTTATCACATAACAGATAGCAGCGGAAATAAACACATAACAAAGGATATAGCCAAGGTTTTCCAAACCGGTACATCCAAATAAAGGATCGCTGCGCAGCTCCAATGATCAACCAATCAACATCTTCATAATAGCATGAAAGCCGAAGAGAAACCCCCGGTACCGGAACAATAACCATAAGAGTGTCACAAAGGACAAGAGCCATGCCACAAAGTCATGCTCGGTAGCTAGATACATTCCCAAAGGAAGCTAACTTATCCCTTCCAAGGCCAATCTGGAAAAGGGGGTATAGAAGGGGGCAAAACAATGGTCAACATTATAATGGACTTGGCTTTGCCATTATAATCTTTACCATCGCCCGATGCAACAAATATGCCAGCCGGGCTTCTAATTAAATGCTAAGTAATAATATTTTAGCATGAATAAACAACTTAAGGTTCCAAAGTAGGGAACCATACCAAGAAGTCACCAAGAAAGTGAAATGAACCAACAACACACAATTAAAGTGTTCCAATAATCTCAATTAACACTTAATCAATTTCCATCACAAACTTCATCACAAAGGACCCAATTCTATCACTAGAGTGTACTATAATGTTCACTAAAGGTCAACTAGAAGGACACCCAAGATTTGGATCAAAACGCATTCTTCAACCACACAAAATAACAAATGAAAACTTTCAGAGGTTCTGTGCGGCCGCCCAATAGGGTCTGTGCGGTCGCCCAAAAAGGCCATCAAGCAAGAAAAAAACCTTTCAGATAGATGTGCGGTCGCCCTACAATTTTTGGGCGGTCGTCCAATACTCTGGTCTGCCGGAATTCGGGAAGAACAAACTGGGTTCTTCCATTTTTAACCCAAAACAAAACTAAACCAAAATCCAACACTCTTAACTAGCATACTAAGGTACTAGAGCAACTTATGGGTCTAAGAGAACTCATATAACAACATTTAACAACCAAAATCAAGAATCAAACCCAACATTCATAAATCACCATTTTTGACCAAAACTCAAATAAATTCTAAATAATTTCTAAACTCATCCCAACTTCAAATACAACAACTCAAACATTATATAAGCATGATATGAACACTTTAGCATAAGAATGGGGGAAAAGCAACTTACTTGGATTTTCTCAAAGTTGATGGATTTCAAATATTTTTGATTCTACGCGATCCTATCGACGATCTAAACACATTTCACGTTTTAAGAAATGAGAGATTATGAGAGGAAGAGGAAGAAAATGAAGAGAGAAGATAGAGAAGAGAAAACTTACCCACAATGGAGAGAGAGAGAATTTTGAGCTGGGAGAGAGGGATGGAGGTGGAGTGTGAGGATGAGGGAGGTGAGGGAAGGAGTAGGGAGGGAGTAGGGGAAATTATTCAAAATGTTACACTCGGGCCCCTTCCCCAACTACTAACACAATACTACACTCCCAACTAACAATTAAGACCCAACAATACTACACTAACCCAAATAACCCAAATAAAATGCTTAAGCATAAATATTATAACACATAAAATGCACACATAATTATTTAAATAAATAATAATTTAAATAAATAAACAAGCAAATAAATAAATAATAATTATTTATTACTAATAAAATAGAGCCTAGTTTTCGGGTCGTGACAGGATGATATTCCGAAGACTGCTTTTCGCACTCGATATGGTCATTATGAATTCTTGGTTATGCCGTTTGGGTTGACTAATGCACCGGCCGTGTTTATGAATTTGATGAACCGAATCTTCCATCCTTATCTTGACTCGTTTGTAGTGGTTTTCATCGATGATATCCTTGTCTATTCTAAATCTCGAGAGGAACACGAGCAACATCTGTGGACAGTTTTATCAGTTCTTGCAAAGGAACAGTTGTTCGCGAAGTTTAGTAAGTGTGAATTTTGGCTCGAGAAAGTTTCATTTCTGGGACATGTTATTTCTAAAGATTGGATTTCTGTGGATCCTTCGAAGATAGAAGCTATTGTTGATTGGAAGAGACCCGAGACAGTGACTGAGATCAGAAGTTTTGTGGGGTTAGCCGGATATTACAGGAGGTTTATAGAAGGGTTTTCACGGATTGCTACACCGATGACTCAGTTGACCCGAAAGAATGTTCCGTTTGAGTGGACCGAGAAGTGTAACAACAGTTTTGAGGAATTGAAGAAGAGGTTGACTACTGCATCGATTTTGACATTGCCTAATGGGAACGACGACTTAGTGATTTATAGTGATGCATCGAAGGAAGGCCTGGGTTGTGTTTTAATGCTGAATGGGAAAGTGATCGCGTATGCTTCGAGGAAGTTGTGCCCGAGTGAACAAAATTATCCTACTCACGATATGGAATTGGCAGCTATCGTATTTGCTCTTCAGAAGTGGAAGCACTACCTTTACGGAGCGAAATTTGAGATTTTCACGGATCACAAAGTTTGAAGTATCTTTTCTATCAGAAGGAACTTAATAACCGACAGCGTCGATGGATGGAAATTTTGAAGGATTATGATTGTAAAATATCTTATCATCCCGGGAAAGCAAATGTTGTAGCCGATGCAATTAGTAGAAAATCTTGTGTGGCTTCGATGATGGTTCGAGAGTTGAAAATGCTTGAGGATGTTCGAGATTGGTGTCCTCGTAAATCGAGACATGGGGCTATTTTTGCGAATATTAGGGTATCTCCGACCCTAGTTCAAAGAATAAAGGAAGCTCAAAAAGAAGATCCCGAGTTAGTGAAAATAATGGGTAAATTGAAGGAGAAGAACTTCGATGATTTTTCTTTGAGTTCGATTGGGGTGTTGACTTTTCGTGGACGGTTGTGTGTACCCGACGTTGATGGAATAAAGAGGCAAGTTTTAGATGAGGGTCATAAATCGAGATATACTATTCATCCGGGTAGTACGAAGATGTACCAAGATCTGAAGCAACAATTTTGGTGGAACAACATGAAGAGAGAAATAGCTGAGTTTGTATCGAAGTGTTTAACTTGTCAGCAGGTCAAAGCCGAATATCAGAGACCCGCGGGATTACTTCATCCATTAGAGATTCTGGAGTGGAAATGGGAATATGTGACTATGGATTTTGTTACGGGGCTACCTCGTACCCGTAGGAGGTATGACAGTGTTTGGGTGATCGTGGATAGACTGACCAAGACTGCTCATTTCTTACCGATTGATATCAGATACTCGATGGAGAAACTTGTGACCCTTTATATGAATGAGATTGTGAGATTGCATGGGGTTCCGGTTAGCATTGTGTCGGATCGTGACCCGAGGTTTACTTCTAGATTCTGGAAAGCGTTACAGGAAGCTTTGGGTACCGATTTGAGATTCAGTACAGCTTTTCACCCTCAGACTGACGGTCAATCCGAGAGGACTATTCAGATTTTAGAGGATATGCTGCGAGCTTGTTCGATAGACTTTTCTGATTCTTGGGATGTTCATTTACCTCTAGTGGAGTTTTCTTATAATAACAGTTATCAGGCTAGTATCGAGATGGCTCCTTATGAGGCTTTATATGGGAGAATGTGTAGATCACCTATCTGTTGGGACGAAATCGGGGAAGCAAAGATATGGGGTATCGATTTGGTTCAGAATTCAGTTGAGAAAGTCAAAGTTATTCGGGATCGATTGAAGACATCCAGAGCCGACATAAGAGCTATGCGGACCACCGAAGACGTGATCTTAATTTTCAGACCGGAGATTTTGTGTTCTTGAAGGTATCTCCGAAGGTGGGTATTCGAAGGTTTGGGAAGAAAGGTAAATTGGCTCCGAGGTTTATAGGGCCGTTTGACATTTTGGAGAAAGTGGGACTTCTTGCTTATCGACTCGCATTACCATCTTCTCTTGAACGATTGCATAACGTCTTTCATGTTTCTATGCTTCGGAAGTATTTGCATGATCCATCTCACGTGTTACCGAGGGTACCCGAGGATATAGAGCCTGACATGTCATATGAGGAACGACCGGATCGGATTCTAGATACTAAAGTCCAAGAGTTGAGGAATAAAAGAATTGCGTTGGTTAGAGTGCTATGGAGGAATCACAATGTCGAGGAATCAACGTGGGAGCTTCGAGAAGAGATGGAACGGAAATATCCGTGGCTTTTTGTTTCGGGTAAGTATCTTTAAAATTCGGGTCGAATTTTCTTTAAGGAGGAGTGAATGTCACGACCCGAAAACCCGTCTCTATTTTCTAGTAATAATTATTTATTTATTTATTTATTTGATTATTTATTTATGTGCGCATTTTATATCTCATAATATTAATTTGTGTTGAGCATTATTTGGTTGATTTTGTGTTAAGTGTGTAGTAGGGTTTAAATTGGTAGAAGGGTTATTTGGGTTTATTTGTCCTAGGTAGATGAGGAGGGGCCTAAGTGTAACTTTTTGAAATGATTTTAACTACTCCCTCCCTACTCTTCCTTCTCCCTCACTCTCTTCCTCACCCTATCCTCATCTCCCTGCACTCTCTCTCTCTCTCTTCCATGGAAAAGGTAAGAAATCCCCCTCCCTATTTCCTTCATTTTAGTCATCTTCCTCCCTCTATTTCTTAGTGCTCATTTTATGAAATGTGTTTAGATCGTCGATAGGATCGTATAGAGCCAAAAATATTCGAATTCCGCCATCTTTCATAAATTCCAAGTAATTTTTTTTCCCCCATTTTTATGCTAAAATGTTCATCTTTAGTTTATGTAATGCTTTAGTTCACATATATGTAATTTTGGTTGAGTTTGGAATTTATTTGTATTTTTGTTCATCTTTTGTAATTTTGAGAATGTTGGGATCAAATCTTGGTTTAGGGTTGCTAGATGGTGTTATTTAGGTCCCTTATAGGCTCATATGTTGTTTTGGGAACTTGGGTATGCTAATAGAAGTGTTGGAAATGTTGGGTTTTGAAATGGGTAAGGTTGATGTTTGATTTTGGTAAGAACTTTGATGAACCCAGCTGAAAATCCTACCCAGTTCGTCGACCAGGCGCCCGCCCGGGTTGAGCCAGGCGCCCGCCTACCTGGCCATTTTCCTGTTGCCAACCTTCTGATCAAATGAGCGCCCGCCTGACCCCTAGCGAGCGCCCGCCCGTCCCCTGTTTCTGGAAATCTGCCTTTTGCTTGTTTAAGACTAGGTTGCTCCCTTAGTTTAAGTTTTATTATTCAAATTAATTTAAGTTAACAGCGTGGAACAATTTATTAATTGGAATTGGTTCCTTTGTGAATAAATATGTTATGGAATTTGATTAAGTATCGTTTTGGGAATGTTGGCCATATTTGATGTGTTGTTTGGATTGGTTTACCTTTGTGGTGATTTATTTGGAATGGTTCCATACTTTGGAATCATTGGTTGTTTATTTAAGCTAGTATTTATTACTTAGCATTTATTTGAAAGTCCAGCTGGTTATTTGTGTTCGAGTCAGGCAATGGATAATGCTATAATGGCACAAGCCAAGCCCAGTATAGCATCGCCCATTGGTCCTTATTTCCTCATCTAGATTGGCCTTGGTTGGGATGAGCTAGCTTCCATCGGAAGTAGTCTAGCTAACTTTTTGGGTTTTGACTTTGTGTCATCTCCCCTGTCCTTTGTGACATGTTACATTGTTATTGTTCCGGTACCGGGGTTTTCTCTTCAGCTTTTATGCTACTATGAGGATGTTGATTGGTTGATTGTTAAAGCTGCGCAGCGATCCTTTATTTGGTTCTATCAGTTGGGAAACCTTGGCTAATATCCTTTCTTATTTGTTTATTTCTGCTGCTATCTGTTAACTGCTATTGCTGTGGGCTATATGTGATTTATTATCGTTTATTGCATCATAGCATGTCATGTAGTTGCATTAGTAACTTATTGAGATTTATCTCACCCCCTTTCTTTTATCTTTGTTTTTCCTTAACCCCCCCCCCCAGGAGGAAAGGATTAGTACTCGCTGATCACGAGGAGGACGTCGAGTGTGGAAGTAACTTTTGGGAAGGTTGTTTCGGTTTGCATTATTTAAATGTATAACCTTTGGGATAGTGTCACCAAACTTTTGACATCATTAAGAATTGTGTATTTTGTATTTTTGAGTATAAGCTTGTGGAGCTTATGCTAGTCGTATATTGTTGTTGTCAAGCTTGGATTTATAAAACTTGTACTATCATCTTTTGGTATAACATGGAATTTTTATCTTCAGTATTTTGGTAATTGTGTGTTAAGTCGACGTCCAGTTCGCGTGCTCTTGGCCCGCGGGGTCGGGGTCGCGACATGAAGACTTGAAGAAATTCAAACTACGCCAATGATCCAACGGTGGTTAGATAAGACGTATGCACCCGCATCTAAGGACACCAGTCCATAATGGTCACATTTGTGTTATGTGTCTAACGGCTATAAAAGGACACGTGCTCCACTCAATGAGCGACAATACATCTGTCCTTCAACCTTATCCACAAGGGATTTCCAATGGCTAGTTTTTGGGGCTCTACTATAAATACCCCATAACTTCAAACGTTTTGAAGTTGCTAAGATTCTCAGAATTTCTCTCTCAAGCATTTGTTGAAGATTTGAAGATTGCCTTTGATTTTCCAGAATTCTCAAGAACATCTTCATACCTTCATCCTTAGCCCAGATCCTCAAGCAAAAACACTTTAGTTTTCTTGTGCTCTCAATCTCAAAGATCTAAAGAGCCTTGAAACTAAAATCACTCACGCACCTCTTTAAGTTTGATCACTTAGATCTTTCTTTTAGAGATACACCGGTTATTGTCTAGGATTTGTTCTTTCATAGAATATTAGATCTTGACTTAGTGTATAAGCTCAAACGATTGTAATTTGTAACACTCACTCATTATATAAGATCTCCATTAGAAATCCAAGACTAACCATCTTGGTAGAGGACGTAGATCATTTTCCCGATCGAACCTCTCCTAATAGCGCGTATTAATTTCTTGTCATTTACTTTTAAGTTATTATCTTATCTCACTATTTGCTTGTTTAATCATTGTAGATTGATTGATCTGAATTGTGTTGTGTTTGTTATATCATTTTCCTAAGTTCCTTATTTCACCCACTTTGAGCCAAAATACTTAGAGTGTGTGTTGCGCCCCTTTTAATCATTTACGCCTATTTAACTTAACTATTCCGCTGTGCATTTCACTTACTCACTTAGGCGCATTTCATAACGCTTATTTGATTAAGTGCGCATTTGCCATTGAATTTTTAAGGGTACCAAAAGAATTTTAAAACAACTATTCACCCCCCCTCTAGCTATTTTCCATACCCTTGTTACCCTTTGGGACCAACAATTTTGGCCCCTGACTAACAGAGTCAGTCAGAAACTTAACGAAACATGCCCAACTTAACGAGTTTTGACCCAAATCAAAGGCGAGACACAGAAGTAGTGTGATTATAAATGAACGTACAAAATGGGGTGTCTACAGAGCCCCTCGGCGACGATACTTATGGATGAAGTACCGCCGTCGATAGAAAAGACGCCATTTTGAAATAGGGGTATGGTCGTGCTAAAAAGCTGCCTACGTATTCCTCGGAAGGAAATCAGACCAAATATAGTTCGACTCTGAAAATACGCAAAAACTGAGGTTTAAGGTATTTTGAAAATAATTTTTGAAAACAATACTTGCTATAAGTAAAGCTTAGAGTTTAGAGAGTACCCATACTGAGGAATCAATCTCTTTGACCCAATTCTGAATATACTCCTTTTTGTTGATGACGGACCGTCTCCAATTGCAATCCATACTGAGGAACCAATCTATTTGGCTCCAATTTTGAACATGCCCTGTTGTTGATGACGAACCGCTTTCGATTTTGGAGACACCAGTTACTCGGACTTTGCTTCTCCTTCCTACGAGTTTGTCCCTTACGTTGGAAAATGTGAATCCTATGCCATTAACTTACATCTTGATGACAATTATGGGATTCTGGGTTTCGAGACGCCAATTACTCGGACCTCACTTCTCCTTCTAACGCGACTGCCTTTCCGCCAGAAAAGTGAATCCTATTCCATTAACTTACGTCTTGATGAGAATTATGGGACTCTAAATGGTGGGATCCTGTGTTGGTAACTTACGTCTTGACAACAGTCGTGGGATACCCGGTTTTTGAGACGCCAATTACTCGGACCTTGCTTCTCCTTTCAACGAGACTGCCTTTCCGTTGAAAATGTGAATCCTATGCCATTAATATACGTCTCGATGGCAATTATGGGATTCTAAATGGTGGGATCCTGTGTTATTAACTTAAGTCTTGATAACAGTCGTGGGATACCCGGTTGTAAATCATGTGCCATTAACTTACGTCTTGATAACAGTCGTGGGATTTAAAGTTTGCTGATGCAGATTTCGATGCTCACCCATGATCTTGGATGCGCGGTGAGGATAAATTTGTGCTGAGAAACAACTTTGCTTGTTCCAATTCTGAAAATATCCATTTGTTGATGACTCAATGTTCCATCTTGAACCGGGTTCAGATTTGACCTCTCGGTCTAAAGCAGGGCTTTTTCTGACCTTTCTGTTAAAAGCAGGGCTTTTCTGGAATTTCCCAAGAAAACATGGTTTTCTGAGGTTTTTCTGGGGATACCTCGTACGAGGGAACGATGTCTCGTACGAGACTTCTCTGTTTTTGCGCAGAACAGAGGCATATCAGGCGCTGAAAGTGATTTTCATATCACTTTTCCTATTTCATTCTCAGGAGCTTTCGACCCTAAGCGATTTTCTCACTCAAAAATATTTATTTTCACCAAGTTCTAGTGATTCCCAACCTTTGAAATGGCCGGTGTGCATCGTTCCCACAAAGAGCACCTCTTTGGTAGGCATATGAAGGGTAAAGTGTGGTCGACGGATGAGTTGTGCCCGTTCCCGAAGGACCACATTTCTCATGCCGTTCGGACTAGGCGGGTAAGGATCTCTTCCTTTGATTGAGTTTCCATGTCAATTTCGTTGTTGCATGTCTCAATTTAGTGTTCTAGCAATTCGACTTTCGCCAATTTTTCGCCTAGAATTATCGTTGCTAGGGTTTATCATGCATGGCTGATCTTTTGATAGAATTTCACCCTTGTTGATGCTGAAAATCATTGTAGTATGGTAGTACATGATTTCGACTGTCGTTCTAGGCAATTCTGCGACTTTTCGGGTAAAATGCTTAAATGAGGATTTTACCGTTTTTTTTACATTTGTCTCTTTTGTCTGCAGTCATTCAGGGTAATCAATAACTGTAGAGGCAGCGTACGAGCGGTCGCTGAGAGGTGGGCAACTCTCAATGGCGAGATGAAGGAAGAGATCGAGAATCTTGGGTTGTGTAGACACCCCGCCTTGGACCTCTCACCTCGATTGCATACATAATATTTTTATTTAACTTGTTTTTGCTAATTTCTGTTACTTCGGTTAAGTTCCTAACTGATTCTGTTATTTTTTGACTAAACTGCATAACAAAATTAATTTTAGAGTCATTCTGTCATTCTGTCTTTCTCAGACGCGGGCGCCTCCGATACTGCCCACGGCCCGCGGGCGCCTCTCGCCTCAAAAACCGGAAGCGCGCGCCTCCCGATATGTCAGTAACGGATTGCACCATTTTCCCCTCCCTTTTCTTATTTACAACATCCTTTCTTGATCACAAAAAACACTCTTTTTACATCCACATTCATCCCCCCTTATTTTGTAACTCCCAAATCCTTTATTCTAGCCTTTTCCCAAAAACAAATGATTTTATCTTTATTTCTTTTATTCTCTTTTATTTATTATTTTATTTATCTTATTTTTGATTGGTCAATTCCATTTCACATGGATGATCATCTTTTCCCTTCAAACATTTCCCTCCTTTTTACCTATAAAAACTACCTTCTTCTACCTTAGGAAGGACCTTATCTTTTGACTTGAAATCTTTACACAAATACAATCAATATACACAATTCTCCCAAGAATTCTCTTTACAAGAGTTCTCCCAACAAGAGTTTAACACAACAAAACAATACACAAATTGTTCTACAACAATTGCCTTACCACAACACCATTTTCAAGTCCAAGTTTGAAGCCCACTTTCTTAAGGTATTTTATTCTTCTTCTCTTATTTTCACATGTCTTGGTAATGTATGCAATCCCCATCAATGGGACATGACCAAATGACCACTTTACTACATTAAAGTTGGTTAAGTTTATCTCCCTACATTTTAATCTCTACATTAATCTCCCCATTTCATTATTAATGTAATTGTTAGGATAATTCAACATGTAATCTTTAGCATAAATTAAATCAATAAAATCATTTATCTTTTTATTTCCCCTTTCTTTTCATTTTAATTGTTAGCACTTTTCATTGAAGAACATTTAGCATTAGAACACCAAAAGTAGCAAGACCCGCGTAAGCGGGGCGGAGTGGGTGTTTAAGTACTTCCCACTCTGTCACCTAACCCCGAACCCTTCTCTTCCTGAATCTCTGGTTTTTGTATATAAAATTGGCTCTTCTTAGGTTTTCTCGCGTTCCTCTAAAACGTGGGTGGCGACTCTTAAAATCAATTAGACATCCTAGGATAATTCACCGCTCTAGCCAAGTGGGGTTTTCCCGGGGTATCTACAGTTGCGACTCCGCTGGGGATATAGAGGGTTAAACTTGCATTTTCTTCTTTTGGTGTTCTAATTTTTGTTTTCTGGGCATTATGGTAAAAAGGGTAGGAAGCGCGCGCTTCTGGCCTTCTTGGACCAAAGCGCGCGCGTCCGACCCCTTTTACCAGAATCGCCCGCCTCTCATTTTGTTCTTCGAATTTCATGTTTCTGTGCTAACAGTTTCTGCAGGGAAAACTTACATGATTTGGGACCAGGGAAATCCCCTGAGTCCACAGTTTCTGACATTCTGACAGGTACCCCAGATGCACGCGCCTCCAATCTTCATGGCGCACTGCGCGCGCTTCCCATATCAATGCTCTGAGGCGCGCTCTTCTGGGTAAATTCCCAGAACATCATTCAGTTCCCAGAACAGAAGCAGTGCACAGAAACAGAACAGAATGATAGTGTGGGCACCGAACCTGCACATGAACAATTTTACTTTCTGTTTATTTTTATCGGTCACACGGGTGATTCGAAAGTTGTAAATTATGTGCTTATTTGCTTTCATTTTCTTTAAAAAGAAAAAAAAAATTGTCACTTAGCTTGACCTCACACTACATGCACATATTCTTATTAATTTCTCACAATCGAGTCGCACAAGTCTAACCCCAAACCCGTCGAGGCCGGTCCTAGGAAGTTTCAAGCTCCACTCGACCTTTACTCTTTCGAAGCGGTAAACCTCAGCCCGTGGCGTAGTTCACGACTACATGCCGGGGGTGACCTTTAAGCCTCTCTTTAGCCGAGCACAAGCCACACAATTCTTAGTTTAGGTTCTAACACTTTGTGACCAAGTTGGTTTTCATGTACCGAGATTTCCCTAAACTAATGTCATCAAATCATACATGCCGTTTCCAAGAGAAACAAACGGTTGTCATGGACGAAATAAAAATCCATCCCCAAAGTGGTTATTATGGACGAAAATAAAAAATCCGTCCCCACATGTATGCTTAATGACATTAATTTAGTTTAATCCCGTCACATGTAGGAATCACAAGCGTGGTGGAATCCGATGAGTATATGGGACCGCGAGAAGGTCTATATACTAGTGTGACGATTCCATTATCTTTTCTTAGAAACCCCAAAAAGGACTATGTCCTTCCGACTTTTGTAAATAAAAAAAAGAGTCATTTTTCTTTAGGTGGTTTGAGTCTTTTCTCTTGTTCGTGGGTTAAATCATTTGATTCAAAAAGTATTTGTGGGGCGAACCTAAGATCAACCGTGTTCTCTCCATAGGTCCAATGGCTTCAAGCGGAAACAACAACAAGGGTGAGAATACTTCCGTGTCCAACGAAAAGGCTCTTCAACATAATAAGAGCCATGGGGGAACAAATGGATAGACTTGTCAAGGATGCCCGCCGCAAGGATGATTTGTGGCAAGACCGTCTTTATCTCGAGAGGAGAATTCATGAGGAAGAAATGTCCGAACTTAAGGCTCGTTTGCAAGAGTTCACCAACAACAAGGCAAAGGTCAACGATAAGGCATGTTCAAGTGGCTCGCCTCTCAAGAGTCACAAAGGCTCTACCAACGACCGTGTGTACACTCCCCTCCAAGGCATGACTGTCACCAAGGCCTATGAAGATCTCAAAGCAAAGGGAAAAATTTCTCCTCTCCAAGGGTACAAGCAACCACAACCATTGCGTCGCAACCATGCCCACCACAAGTGGTGTGACTATCACCTATGCAGTGGTCACCTCACCGAGGATTGCTTCTCTATCCACAACATCATCCAAGACTTGATTGACAATGGTGAATTTACCGTTGGTGAAGAACAACAGTTAGAGAGTGAGAACATGCAAGAACTCATCAAGGAAGGGGCTCAGATTTGAAATAGGGTCTCAACAAGAGATCATGCCGCAAGGAAGGCCACAACGACAATGGGGACTACAACAGGAATCTCCGTTTCTCTTTCTCTACCTAGTAGTAGGAATAAATTAAAAAAAAAGGTCAAAGTCCTCTTTTGTGTGCATTAAGTTTTCTTCCTTCTCATGTCAAAGTTTGAGTCAAGTATCAAATAAAAGTCGTTCTTGTCCTCATACACTATTCCAAGTTTTTCAATCTAATTCTTGGAAAAATGATGAAAAGATGTCTAAACGAGTTTTGGAACGAAGGCCATCACTTGAACGCCTAGGGGTTAAACATCGACGATGACATCAACAATGAAGACATCAACAACGACGAAATCAAGACAAAGAAAGGTGGAGCAACAATCACGAAGCAATGTTTTCAAAAGGGGATATATATAAAAAAAAAGGGCTCGCTAGGTTGAAATCCTCAAATCAACTTAGGCAAAAGTTAGAGCACAAAAAAAAAAAAAAATCCCCCTCAATCAAAGAAGTACAAGATCAACATCATTCCACCAATGAAGGATGAAGCAACAACCATCTCGACGAATGGAGCATCCACAAGAACTACGGTGACCTGTGCCTCTTCACTGGAGGAACGTAGGCAACCTTCGAGTCCGGCCTCATGCAAGAATGAAGATATGTTTAGCCCTAGCGCGTTATGGTGATCGGCCTTCCTCTCGAACTTGTCATGACATCTTTGTACGATTCATTTGCCAATGAATTAGTCACCAAAAGATTGAACAACTTTCTTAGATTTGAAATAGATATCCGTTCCTTGTCGGGTCTAGGGGTTTCTCTTCTTTTTGCGATACTCCCAGTTTCTTGCAATCAAACTGGGGCTTTCTTTCTCTTCTCTCTTAATGACTTACTTGCCTTCGTGAGTCATTCAAAAAATATACATACATGAAGTCAATACTAGGGACACTTCCCTAGTCGAGTCAATATCACTCATCTTTAGTGACTAGAGGTCTTCACCGCAAAATCACATGTCTCTCATCCTCCGCTAGAGTGAATGCACACTTCCTCATTAATTGAGTAAAAAAAAAGACGCAAAAAAGATGCCCGCTAGATTGAAACCCGAAAGGGCGGTCTAAGCAAAAAACAGGGTGCGTCATAAAAAAAATGAGTGAGAGAGAGAAGGGAAAGAGAAATGGAGATCTCTGGCCTCTAAGGAAGACAAATGCACAAGTTCTACATTGGGTCTCCTCAGCAAGTCAATCCCCACCGAGCCAACTTTGGAATTGCAAAAGGCTTGACGAGATATGGCACAATCAAAGGTCGTTTTGGGTTATTGGCAGAAGAGAGACTGTTCTTGCAATATGCATTTTTTGGGCTCATACGAAAGAAGGCCCGTGGTAACCAAGATCCGTCCGAGAACGAGCCTATCATTGAAGGGGTACGAGGTTGCACAAAATAATCCCCAGCTAGTCAGTTGATTTAGGCAGCGAGCAACAACATGTAATTCAAGCTTCTACAAGCATGTCCCTCTAAAGTATGTCGAAAGACTCCCGAGAATGGAGTAGCTCTTGCCATGTCCCCTTGTGTTTGTTCCCCCACACGAGGACGAGTCTCTTGTTTTGCTCAACAAGTGATGACGCCCTAGGGGCTTTGTGACTCGAGAAAGAAAACTTCTCTCGCTTCATTTGACAGTTAATGAGCCCTAGGGGCTACGATCAAGAAAGATGTGTGAGGCTATCATTAAAGTCTCTCAAAAAGAATGTCGAGAAGCACCTTCTTGTCATGTATGCTCATACGTGTTCCCCCGATCAAGGATAGGCCCTTCTCGTTCCACTCCTAATCAATGGTGTCACTCTAGGGGGTACGATCAAGTTTAAAGGCTCCCTCGGCAAGAAGAAATTCACTTCAGTGTCCCCGGCGGAGTCATGTGCAACATTGGAAGCTTCCTCAATTCGGCACCGAAGGTCTCAAGGGGCTTCGCAATCTACAATCATTTGGGCTACGGCATTACAGTGATACAAGCAAAGGTCAATATTGGGGCTTCGCAACCGACAGTCTTTTGGGGCAACAATGCTCAAGCAATGCAATGTGGAGTAGTCTTATGGCTCCATGAAAGAGATCAAGCTTCAAGGGTCCCTCAACACTTCCAGTCAAAAGGCCTCTTGGTTTTAAATGAAGGCTCCAATGATTTGAATGAATTTGATGATTCTTGTTAGAGCTCACATCGAGATTATGAAGGAAGTCTTAGAGAAAAGGAAAAAGATTCAAAATGCTAGACTCACTCGGCTGAGTTATAGCGGGCAATGCCAATATGTTAACTCTATAAGCAGAGTTACGGTCAATCCCAATGTTTCTGCAATACAGCACCCCCTTCTCCAAGATCAAAAGCACAGGCTGCATCCGAAGATCCGCCGTCGGTCCAACTCAAGAAGACTCAAGCAAACATATCGTTCGAGACTTTATCACACCAAGACCTTATCATCTGCAACAACATCACCATCTCCCACGAGACATTTCCCGAAGATTCTACTGCATTTTCAACATGGACCCTCCGCCACTTGGGTACCAACAAAAAAAAAAAAAAAAAAAAAAAAGAGGCCATTCATCTCCAAACCAGAGGAAGATCACTTTCATGAGTTCTACCCAATGGTGCATCTGCTCTCAATACAATGCCAAGATAAGTTGGAGCTTCACACCGAAAGGTCTTCACATCCCGCCATCTACAAGCTCGCAAACAACAAGCCCACGACACTTGGGGTTTAGTAATCTCTCGAAGCTTGGTATCAATGATCTTCTCTTCGAGCTTTCTCACGTCAACAGCAAAAGGCGATTTATTTGATAAGGTCAAGAGTCGATTCATCTTGGGGCTATGCAAGTCTCTCATAGTTTGGCATCAAAGACATTCTAGGGGCTTTACAATCAGCAACCCCTTATCTCGGCATCGAATGTTTTTTGGAGCCCCATAACTGACACATCTCTTGGGGATAGAAATCACTTTTCATTGGACACAACGGCAACGACGACAGAATTCAAGCAAGGCAATCCGGACTTCGATTGAACATGACTTGATCTTGGGTTGGCTTTACAAACACACAATGGTTAAAATGGTTCACCCACGAACTAAAAAAAAATATTTTTCTCACGTGTGTGCATATTCTTTTCTTTCTAATTAAAAAAAAAAAGATTTTATTTTCTTTTTTCTTTTCTTGCGCAAAAGTATGTGTTTCATTTTTCTTTGCTCCTTGCATTCCTCCTCCAGCATTCTTCATTATCCTTGAACTACGCTGGTCTGATTATCTTAAAGGGATACGTAGGCAGCCTTTTGGCACGACCAACCCATCACCCAGAATACCATCTCACCGACACTCCATCAAAGGTAAAAACAATTCATCATCACCAACATGATCACTCTCCATCCAAAGCATGGACATTCTTCATCAAAAGCATCAAGGCATCCACCACCACGACGCTAATCCATCCAACGGAAATGGTAAGTGAAGGTATGAATACATCCGAGGCTTTCCTCAAATCACACCGCACACAAAATCACTTTCTCCATTCTTACAAAAATTCTCTCTCATGCAAAACTGCCTTCAAATCACATCACACCACAAGCACAATTTCTCTCATAACTGCCATTTCACATCTCATACATGTCACAGGCACATATACCTGCAAAGCACACACTTAACAGGTACCACCACAAGGTCAACAGCATCTGCAACTCAATCCCCAGCAGAGAGTGATCCGCCGTCAACTACGCCTGCATCCCACAGAGTCAAACAATTACAGTTCAATGACAACAACTAGGTCCATGGTGAGCCGCAAAATCACCACCTTTCCATCAAGCAACATAACAATATCACATATAGGCAGACGGAGCCTCGATTCCCGCCATCAGCAAACGGATCCCACATTAGCAAGCGGATCCCGCCATCAGCAAACTGATCCCGCTTCAGCAAACGCATCCTGCTTTAGCAAACGGATCCCACATTAGCAAGCGGATCCCGCCATCAGCAAACGGATCCCGCTTCAGCAAACGCATCCTGCTTTAGCAAACGGATCCCGCTTCAGCAAACGGATCCCGCTTCAGCAAATGGATCCCGCATCAGCAAACGGATCCCGCATCAGCAAACGGATCCCGCATCAGCAAACGGTTCCCGCTTCAGCAAACGGATCCCGCTTCAGCAAACGGATCTCGCATCAGCAAACGGATCCCGCATTAGCAAACGGACCCCGCATCAGCAAACGGATCCCGCATTAGCAAACGGATCCCGCTTCAGCAAACGGATCCCGCATCAGCAAACGGATCCCGCCATCAGCAAACGGATCCCGCTTCAGCAAACGGATCCCGCTTCAGCAAACGGATCCCGCTTCAGCAAATGGATCCCGCATCAGCAAACGGATCCCGCATCAGCAAATGGATCCCGCTTCAGCAAACGGATCCCGCTTCAGCAACACGGATCCCGCCATATCCTTTCTATATTAATAAAGCCGCTCACACAGGGAGCGCACCCCTATCCTTCGCAAATTTCAAATTCATGTTTTATCGAGTCTTTGTTTTCTCTTGTCGATGTCCTCGGTGGTTGTCTTTCTTTCGTCGACGCGTTTTGCTTTGCAATCCACGTCGCCGAGGGGCTCTGTAGACACCCCGCCTTGGACCTCTCACCCCGATTGCATACATAATATTTTTATTTAAATTGTTTTTGTTAATTCTGTTACTTCGGTTAAGTTCCTAACTGATTCCGTTAGTTGTGGACAAAACTGCATAACAGAATTAATTTTAGAGTCATTCTGTCATTCTGTCTTTCTCAGATGTGGGCACCTCCGATACTACCCACGGCCCTTGCGCGCCTCTCTCCCCAAAAGCCGGAAGCGCGCGCCTCCCTATATGGCCGTAACGGATTGCACCATTTTCCCTCTCTTTTCTTATTTACAACATCCTTTCTTGATCACAAAAAACACTCTATTTACATCTACATCATCCCCCCCTTATTTTGTAACTCCCAAATCCTTTATTCTAGCCTTTTCCCCAAAACAAATGATTTTATCTTTATTTCTTTTATTCTCTTTTATTTATTATTTTATTTATCTTATTTTTGATTGGTTAATTCCATTTCACATGGATGATCATCTTTTCCCTCCAAACATTTCCCTCCTTTTTACCTATAAAAACCACCTTCTTCTACCTTAGGAAGGACCTTCTCTTTTTTGAAATATCTACACAAATACAATATACACAATTCTCCCAAGAATTCTCTTTACAAGAGTTCTCCCAACAAGAGTTTAACATAACAAAACTATACACAAATTGTTCTACAACAATTGCCTTACAACAACACCATTTTAAAGTCCAAGTTTGAAGCCCACTTTCTTAAGGTATTTTATTCTTCTTCTCTTATTTTCACATGTCTTGGTAATGTATGCAATCCCCATCAACGAGACATGACCAAATGACCACTTTACTACATTAAAGTTGGTTAAGTTTATCTCCCTACATTATAATCTCTACTTTAATCTCCCCATTTCATTATTAATGTAATTGTTAGGATAATTCAACATGTAATCTTTAGCATAAATTAAATCAATAAAATCATTTATCTTTTTATTTCCCATTTCTTTTCATTTTAATTGTTAGCACTTTTTATTGAAGGACATTTAGCATTAGAACACCAAAAGTAGCAAGAGCCGCATAAGCGGGGCGGAGTGGGTGTTTAAGTACTTCCCACTCCGTCACCTAACCCCCGAATCCTTCTCTTCCCAAATCTCTGGTTTTTGTATATAAAATTGGCTCTTCTTAGGTTTTCTCGTGTTCCTCTAAAACGTGGTGGCGACTCTTAAAATCAATTAGACATCCTAGGATAATTCACCGCTCTAGCCAAGTGGGGTTTTCCCGGGGTATCTACAGGTTGAAACCCTTCTTTGACGGCCTTGTCGGTGGGAGAAGGAATGCGCACTTGCTCCAGGCCATCCAGGAGCGTTGGTGGGATAGTACTCATACAATGCACATGCGGTGGGGGGAGGTTACCATGACCCCTATTGACTTCCATGCCATTTGACACGCCCCCAAGTCCCGGGATTCCCTAATAGAACCTCGAACCTGGTGCGCGTGACTAACAAGAAACGAGATACTGAATGACATCTGCTTATATCAAACTGACATCATATATATACTCAAGAGGAACGAGCTAAAATAGCTCACCACAAGTTCTATACCAAGAAATTTAAACCAAATAGTTATACACAACGGAAAACATGCCTAGCACATAATATGGCATTACAAGAACTATACAAGTCTACCCAATATACTGAGTCTAAACAACTGATACAAGATCGTCCTCACCAAAGTTGGAAAGGATAAAAATCCCCAATCGAGCCTCACAACGTATTACCACTTGCTTTCCTGGGAGGGGGGAACAAATAAACAAGGAACTGGGTGAGATAAATCTCAGTAAGTTACTAGATACAAGTACATAGTATTTTATCATGTAATCATGCAAATCAAGAAGATTATCAAGTAATCATGCTCAAGGTGTCATCAAGTAACAAGTATATGAGAGGCTAAGCCAACTCATTAAGTAGCTAACACATAAGGCTAAACTATCACGTTACAAAGGATATTCCAACCTTATTCCTCCCAAGTAAACAATTGTTGTCATTGCTTATTGCAGTTGACAAATCACGATCAATCAAGTGCTACTGTGCAGTACACAAGAGGACCCGATAACCAGTGTCACACTCGAGAACAAGATTCAAGATAAGGGGTATAGTAGTCACTTTATCAGGCGTATTGCTCTAACAAAGGAGGCTATATGCCCTTACTATAATCGGTAGTAAGGGGTCAAGCGCAGATACATAGATCCTTGATTGTCACTTAGCCCCAGCACTCGCGATAAGCGTGAACCTATATATCTCCGAACAAGCAAGGACCAGCTGGACTCACACAAGAATGCACAAGTAGTATTTACTTGAACTACAAGAGTAGAACTAAGTCCAAAAGTAGTGGACTAGCTCTTCATGAACCATGTAATCATGTGCTCACTAAATACAAGTACACGTACGTAATAATTGCGAATACAAATCAGCATAACAATGGCACATAATGTTTCCACGTAACACAATCAAGCCAAATTAGAGTCTATTAATAACATACCCCAACCAAGTAGTAGGGTAAGTTATACTATATCACTTTGTCATATGAAATATTTGCACATACATATTCATATAACCTTTAACACACTAATGTGTCTATCACGATACCCATACTTCCAAGTAGAGCCCAACATCTTAGACTCTAAGCACGTAGTCGAATAGGTCGTATAGTACCTAGTCACAATCATATCTCGCGTATATTTATCGCTAATCATCGAATACATTTTCCAACACATATTGTGTTCTATAATCATTGTTTTATGAATTATCTTCATATTACACTAGTCCCTATTTCTTTAGGAACCTATCTTAGGAACAAGATATCTTCTTTATACTTTATATACTTCATTGAGTATATGCACGATTAAAACCAATTACTAGAATATTAGTGCTTGTTCATAGCACTTTCAATACACACGTATTAGATTCAAGTATGTCTTAGAGTTGTTCATTCTCTATCTAGTTCTATATTCCAACTCTTTGGTTATTAATACCAAGTATCAAGTAATCAACAAGCCACATTCTATCAAGTAGTTATGTGCAAGATTTGCACATTCACATCAAGGATAGTTCTAACACGTTAGTCCTTGTTCATAGCACTTTCAAGTTCATTACCATACACATGTATTGGTTTCAAGAAATGTACAATAGTTCTTCCTTTTATATTCAAGTTCACACTCCAATTTTTTGGATGTTCAAGGTAAGACTCTTGCTCTGATACTTCTAGTGTTCTATAACACTTACAATATTACTACCAAACACATGTATTGGTTTTAAGGCATGTACAAGATTTTATCATCTTACATTCAAGTTCTCAATCAATTCTTTGGATGTTCAAGACATGTACAAGAATTAATTATCTTATACTCAAGTTATTATTCCAATCTTTGGATATTCAAGTCATGTACAAGATTTAATTGTCTTATACTTCAAGTTCAAGCTAAGTAGATGAGTTATACATCTCATACTTACAATTCATGATCCTATTCCTAGGATATTCAAGCTCAAGACATTGATCTACTACCCCTAAGGTACACAAACATTGGTTTCAAGACACATATAACACATTAGTGCTTGTTCATAGCACTTCAAGATAATTAGAAGAGTTCTTACTCTTAGGCTCAAGTTCTCAATTTAATTCTATGAGTACTCATGTTCAAGACCATTATTCTGATGCCTCTAAGGTTCCACAACACTTACTAGGACATCTTATACTAAGGCTCTATGCCTTAAGAGGGGTAAGGTTTCATTTCATTTGGGATTTAAACACTTTTTGTTAAAACAGGGGACCGGGCGGGCGCTCACTCTTACCCGGGCGGGCGCCTGGTGCAAATTCCAGCAAACACTTATTTCTTTCCCAGGCTTACAATTGTCTGTCCCAAGCGTAGGAGTATACTTTTACTAACATAATAACAATACCAAGAGTACCTAGGAGTGAAGCATCATACCCAGGACACTATTTCAAGTTCATTTCATTTCTTTTACCGTTCCACAAATAATAGGATAATTTTCTTTTATTCCATTTAAATATTTCACCGTCCCAAAAGTATAAGTATAATTTTCTAATATACTAATATACTCATTTAGGGATACTTTCATTGTTTTCACCGTCCCACAAGTATAAGTATAATTATTCTAATATACTTGTATAAACATTTAATCAAGTTAATATTTCACCGTCCCACGAATAGGAGTATAAATTTTCTAACACCTTAAGAGTATATTTTCATATAACCAGAACAATTCTTCAAGTCTATTTCGTTCTTTGTAATTCATACTAATACTCCCTTCGTCCCAAATTTACAAGTATCACAAAATTCAACCAAATCACGAAATTAACAAGTACAAGTACCAAGAATAACATATATGCATGTTATTACAAGCAAGGGGGAGCTAGTGACTTACCTACTCCGAAATCAAATTCACCCAAACTAATTTCTGTTCGGCAGGAAATGCTCTACTCACCGCCCTGATCATTTATGCGGAGTTGGATTTTCGAACAGAGGCAATTAAGCAAGAGGGATCGAGGGTAAACCCTAACTTTTCTTTCTGAGACAGAGAGAAAGACGAGAGAAATGGGGATAATCATTCTGAGGAGGCAAACCCAAGGCTTTATCCTTAAGAACTTTCAAAGAATTTCTATTAGGCCCCTCAAGTTTCAATTTGAGCATTTTAGCCCCTGAACTTTCATTTTTCACAAATGACCCTAAAGTTTCAACTTAAACAATTAGGACCTAAACTTGCTTAATTAGTTAAATAATTAACTCAAATAAAATAGCATAAATATGCAAGTTAAAAATTTAATAGGAATTAGGACGGGCGTTACATCTATAACACCCTATACGTTATATGTTAACTTGGTCATGTTACCTATATGGGACAATGATGTGATACGTGTTATGGATTAGCTTTTACATGTTATGATTTGGCTTTCTATATGTAATGCCATTCTTGTTTGCCACAATAGATGGTGAATATTTTTATGCTAGTATGCTTGACTATTTATATGAGCATGATATAATCATGTATAATATTCATGTTCTGCATTGAAAGCTTGAAAATGATTATCAAGGTTGTGCTGAATATTTAGCATATGTGGTTGACGGAAGAATGTCTACACCAAAATTGAAGGATGTATCCATTCTTTGTGAGATCTCAGATATAATTTCTACTGAGTAGTACATGATACATGATGAGAATCTTGGGTTATCTTGAGTTGCTACAGTACAAATATAGTGCTGATATTTAAATCAATGTTCATGATATCGGTTGAGTTAAAAGAGTTGAAGATTCAACTTGAGGAATTTCTTGATAAAGGATTCACCCAACTTAGTATATCTGCGTGGGGTGTATTTGCATTGATTGGCATGAAGAGATATGGTACTTTGCGATTTCATATGAATTCAAAAAGTTCAACCAGGTGACTATAATGAACCAGTACTTGTTATCCTGTATGGATGGTTTATTTGATCCCTGAAGTTAATCAGTGGTCTATTCAGTGTTTGATTGATAAGTGGCTACCATTAGTTGGAAAGTCAACTATGACGATATATTGAAACATCTTCTCATATCAGGTATGCTCGTTATGAATTCGTGATTATGCTATTTCGATTGATATATGATCTAGCAGTATTGATGGATTTGATGAATAATATCTTCAAACCATAATTTGAATTTTTTGCGATGAAGTGATTAATGACCTATTGGTGTATACCAAGTCGCAGACTGAGAATTGATTGTATTGAAATTTCTCGAGAGAAACAATTGTTTCCAAAAGCTAGCAAGAGATAGAGGATCTATTATCTTGAAGCTGGTTTACTTCAGGCATCTTTGTTGACATATATAAGTGTAAACAACCGTGGTACGCATGTTCTTGAGAATTTCTTGATCTTTTTAGAGATTCATTAATAAATTTCGAAGGTAGCTCTATTATTAACTATTTGACAAAGAAAGCTACACTTTTTGATGGATTGATAAACGTGAAGCCAATTTTTTTTAAATATTGAAATGATGGATGACCACAACTTCAGTATTTGACCTTGCCTAGTGGATTCGACTAATATGATGGTTATTTGGACGATATGACCAGTGTTACTATTTTCTCGTGTATATGTCAAGATTCACCAATATAGTGGATATGATAAATTCATTATGCATAGTGAAGCTCAAACAAGAGATAAAACGTGTGTTAATTCAAAATGGTAACGTACTTGTATATGCTTCTAGGAGATTGAATCTTTATGAATAGAATAATTCTACTCATGACTTGAAACTGATTGGATCCTACGGCTATTGTATTAGCGGATTCATTGAACATAATGACTTGTATAGTACTTGTATATAACAACATTTGGTTTAAATTTCTTGGTATAGAACTTGTGGTGAGCTATTTTAGCTCGTTCCTCTTGAGTATATATGATACCAGTTGATTTATTCACGTGTCATTCCCGTTTTTCTGCTTCTTGTTAGTTACGCGCACCAGGTTCGAGGTTCCATTATAGAACCCCGGGACTTGGGGGCGTGTGAGGTTGGTATCAGAGCTATGGTTTAGCTCTAAGCTTGGATAGGGTTTATGGCCTAGCTTGGGTTAGTCTTGGGTGTGCTACCGACGTCGAGTGCTTCGTTACTTGTTGTTATACCAGGCATAGGACTGGTGTTGATAGTGTTGATCTAGTGGGGACCAGATGGTTTGAGAATCGAGAGCGCGAGTCTTTAAAGACTTAGGCGTATCTATCTTATGCAGTGGACATTGTTTCGTGCTATATATGCATGCTTGTCCTCATTTCTTGATTTACATGAAAGTGTATTCTCTAGTAAGAGACTACATGATTGATATCGTTATTTATAAGAGCTTGATAGAAGTGTGGGTGATAACACCCTATACGTTATATGTTAACTTGGTCATGTTACCTATATGGGACATTGATGTGATACGTGTTATGGCTTGGATTTTACGTGTTATGATTTGGCTTTCTATATGTTATGCCATTCTTGTTTGCCACAATAGATGGTTGTAAGTACCCCAATCTGAAATTGACCTACTTAGAGGAATTCTTGGTACCATTTAAGGATAAACCAATGGGCCAGGACCTCACTAGGATAAACCTGATATTCCAGGACTGGACTGGAATTAAACTTGGAAAAATCCAGAAGCTCGCCAAGTCGAGTCGTACAGATGGTTTGGGCACATGAGGTCTAGTCGTACGGCTATGTTGGGCACCCTCAGCCTCTATAAATTGAACCCTATGCTGATCATTTCAGGGGGGGGAGAAAACGTTTTGAGAGTTGTTACTCTACCAGTTTGAGAGCAGAAAGTGAGTTATACACATATTTGAGTGATTAGAGAGGAAGATAGGCATAACCATTATAGGTGAAGCCTCCTTCTCCCCATCTTCTTCTTCATCTCATACTTTCTTTTATCTTTGTTAATATTACTTGTTCATCTTGTATTATTTCTTCTTGTTCTTGCAAAGTATTGTCCATTTCAAGCACTTTACATTTCTTGCAAGTCTTGTCCATTTCAAGCACTATATCTATATATTATACAAGTCTTGGCCTTCCAAGCTATATATATTATGATTGTATATGTATATTATCCAAATCATGAGGTGATTCAAGGTGCCCTTCACACCTAGTGTGTGATTTATGGGATAAAACCTAGGATGATCATGATCTGTTACATTTCATGTTGATGTTGTTCTTGTTTGGCCATAAGAGTCATGATTGGGGGATAAAGTTTCAATCTTTATCATTCCAACCATGACCTAGCCATAAATCACCAAGTATGGGACATAAAGATTTGATCTTTGTGTTATATTTGTGTCCCTAAAGGTTTAAACTTGCATAATAAGTCCATTTTGGTGGTAAAGTTTCAATCTTTATCCACCAAAATGGTCATTTTGGCCTAAATGCCATGTTCATCAACTTTTCATAAATTTCTCCAATGATTGCCTTTGATCACACCCAAATCTTTGTTTTTGGGGTTCCTTTGGTGATCAAAGTGCATAGGAATGAACCTTCCAAAGTCTTGTTATTAATCATAAACTGGAAATCAACATTGCAGTCCAGTTTCAGCAAAGATACTCTGTATTGACTGAAACTGGACTGTTTTTCTGATAAACTGTAAAAATGCCCTGGAGAGCCCTCCCCATCCGTACGGCTACTTTGGCAGGGGAGGACATTTTCCAGTTTCTTCCTTTTTGACTAGAAAGTTTGCAAATAAACCTTTTCTGTTAAAAAATTAACTGGTTTTGTCAAAACAGTCAGTTTCTCCCATTTTGAAAACACACACACGCAAACAAGCACTTTCGTTAAATAACATTAGGGAGAGTCGGCTTTGTTTGAGGCGGCTTAGGTGACGTGAAACTCTTCCCAAGACGTAACCTGACCTCCGAACTAATAGAATCTCTAACCTTCTCTTTTGTTGGGTTAAATAATTAACAAAAGTGGTGACTCCGTTATGTTTTGTGAGATAACCGTGTTTGGCGTTTCGCCCCCAAAACTCGTCGCATTTTCCGTGCGCGGGGGCGGGATCCTTACAGTGGCGACTCCGCTGGGGAGTTAAATGTTCTCAAACTTCTTTTTAGAAGCTTTGGGGATATTTATGTGTGGGTCAAACTCCCGTCCCCCGTTTTCGTTAACTTTTGTGCTTCTTTTGTGTGTGCTGAGTTTCTGTTTGAACTTTCTGGAGTGGAAACTGTTCTGGATGTGCAATAAACTGGGGCTTGATGATCAGAAGATGAAAAAAACTGCAAAAAATAATTGCCAGCATTCTATAGCCGTACGGCTATGTTGGGCAGGGAACAGAATGCTCCAAAGTTTAACAATTTTGTGCAGGGCAGGAACATTCTGTGTCCCTTTGGCTTTTGCTTTTCCAGGTTCCATTTATTGTTTGGTTTGTGCACATTACCTTCCTCTTTTCTAGCCAAAACTTGTTTTTTTTTAAGCTTGGTTATGTACAAACTTTTGGACATAAATTTGGATTTTCAAAACCTCCTTGTGCATAACCCACTTTGTAAAAGGTTTTTGAATTCTTTGTTGTACACAACTTGTTTTGCAAATGATTTTCAAAAGAATTGTTCTTCTTGAAAGATGTTGATTTCAAAGGATTCTTTGGTTGTGCACAATTTGTTGTACATGCGAGTTTTGGATTTGTTCATAAGATTCTTGCTTGTTTGCTTTTGTAAATAGCTCGTTCATTCTTGCTCATTGTTGTTGATTGCTCATAATGTTAAAACGGATTAAATATTTCTATTTTGACTCAAAAGGGAACATAGAAGGCTTCACACTACGCGCACTTGACCTTACACGTTCCAAATACCCTTCAAACCTGGGATGGATGCCACGATGCAGCTTGATTGGTTCTCTTGTGCCCTTCTAGCGCGCACGGGTCCATTCCACCTCCCCTTCCGAGCCGAGTCAACCACACTTGTCCGTGACACACAATACCGTGACTTCGGTTGGTTTTTGGTCTAGCTCACGTTGCCACGTCCTTAATGTGTGTCTAAGGTTAATCATGGCCAAGTTAATGCCCGAGTCATGACTCCTTGTGAAAGCAAGTGTGACCATGGTCAACTTCGACCCGGTCCTTGACTTACGCGTTAATGTTGACCGTAATTAACCTAAGTAACGTATTAAGGATAGGGTGACACCGTGTTGTCGAGCCCCAATGAATGGTCCATACTAATCATCCTTAAGCCTAAGGATAAGGTTCGAGAGCCCTCATCAAAGATGAGGTTACGTCAAAAGTCCCTTTAAGTCCCTAAGACAAATCTCGATCCCAACCGGGGCTTAATCATGATTGAATGGCTCGCACATTGGGAACCTCGCAATGCACTAGACCCTAAGAGCGTTAATTTTGGTCGGTGGAAGCCGCTTGCCCTATAGGACCCTCTCCCGGGACAGTCCATCCTTGGGGGTGTGCAAGGCAGGTGAAAAACGAGGGGTCTATAGGCGTAGTGATGGCCTCCACTGATCCAGGATTTAGAATAGTTGCGAAAAAGAAGAGAAATATTTTCCAACCGATTAGGAACAAAACATGTTTGAGTATACATGAATAATAAGTACTAAGTCATTAAATTGCGTGCTAACGTTTGTTCGTGTGACAAAACCGCTTAATAATGATTGAGAAAAGAAGCAAAATCCTCTTTCCTAAAGGCGAAAATTATTAAATTCATCCAAAATGCATGGCTTGGGCTCCCCCCCCCCCCAAAAGGGTCAAACTCGTTTCTCTCGAAGGGTCAAAATCACGTTTGTACCGAGTCTCTATTTTACTCAAATCATGGCTTTCCGAAAGTCCTTCCACAGTGCCTTACGGCTCGCCCGTCTTTCGTGTTATAGGAAACAATGGCAAGCAAAGCTCAAGCAAACGAGATGGACATCAGATTGGACGCACATGCCCGATTGGAGGGCAGAGTAAAGCTCTTAGAAAGGATATTCAGCACAATGAGAGAGCAAGTGCGGAGAGCCGAGGTTGATCGTAATGAGGCGATCGAAGCGGTCCAACAGCTCCGTGAGGAAATTAAGGAGCTCTTCCACAAGAGGGTCAAAGAATTGTGGGAGAAGAATGGCGTAAAGCTCAGGAAGGACCTCGAGGAGAAATACGATGGCCGGTGCAAACTTCTACATAGCCGAGCGGAGTTGTCAGATGAACTGGAAAGGCACAACTCGAGGAACACACGAGAATGCCTGCACGAGATTATAAAATCTATCGAGGAGATCAAAAGGTCCTCGGAGAAACTGTCTCCCTCCCCGGGGACCACCCCCGGTTGCTCGGTCCAAGATGGGCAAGAGTCTCGAGATCAGCTTCAGCCCGTTACAGTATCCCATGGGGGGCCCGCGGCGGTTGTAGGATGATTTCACCCCCAAGGGAAAGGAGCCCATTATCGTTGGTTCCATGAGTTGGGAATGCCGAGGGAACAAATGTTGGAACACTTGCTCCGGATAGGAAAGATGGAACTACTGGGTCGCCACGTGATATGGGCCGAACCGCTCGGGGCGCACCATGATCCTAAGCAACACTGCAAGTACCATCAGGCCTCGGGTCACTCTACGAACGCCTGTATCACCTTGAGGAACCACATTCAATCGCTCATCTATGAGGGTGTCATTACCAAGCAAGGCGATGAATGGGTGTGAGGTGAAGAAAAAGAAGAAGAAGAAAAGAATCCTAGGAGTGGTCTAGCGTTGTAGGTTCTAGAGAGTCCATTGTGGACAAAGTCTTTTGTTTTTTTCATGAAAAGCCCTGCGAGGCAATGTTATGTGAAAAACCACGAGGTTAGGTATGGTCGAGGCAGTGAAATAGTAGAATGATCGAATCAATAGAGTCAATAGTTGAGTCTATGATTGTAAAAATCGAGTCTTATGAATGATATGAATCACTTTTACTTCTATTCTCTCTAGACTTGAGGCATTATCTTGAAAAACGCATTAACTCTCGGAACCGCTTTGATTAATATTGTCAAATGATTGCTATATCCCCAAAATGATGAGTTGACTCCCAAGCGTAATAGTCAGCAACGACTCATTCAAGGATGAATGGACCCAAACGCAAAAGAGTACAAAATACAAACAATTAATCTTGATGTGAATAAATGTTGTGATCAATTGGCATGGAGAAACCATCAATGGAAAATCTTCCCCATACACATTCCCCATACACATTCCCCGATACACACTTCCTGTGCAAACCCTTGACAAAAGTGAGACCGAGAATGTTGCCACCCAACCATAGAAGCCCACTAATGGTCCAGCAAAATGGAAGATCCCAAAAGGCAAAAAGCCGGGCACACCAAATGGCTATCGCTCAGAAGGTGTTGAGAACAAAAAAGTGCCCCCCCAAAAAAAATTAAAAAATGAATGAATGTGAAAGAAGGAAAGGAAATAAAAAAAAAAAAAAGAAGAAATGCTTGTCTCAAGAGACCTATCCACGCCAAGGAGGGTTCATCCCAAGAAATCCATCTCAAAGAGATCACCGCAAAGCGGAAGCAAGCAACAATGTCCCCCGAGACAACACCAAAAGAAAGCCAACTTCAGCAAAAGACGGCCTCACAGCCGAAATACAGCGACCTGAGCTCCTCACATTGAGGGGAACGTAGGCAACCTTCGGGTCCGGTCACAGCGTGAGAAAAGCCACCGAACCTTTGGCCCTCCCAAAAATAACCAATGTCTCTTCTTTGCAGTCGCATAAATGACTAATCTGTTAGACAGACATTGTTCGGTTCCGGAAAGGAACATACGAATGATGATTCCCCTTCTTTGGCCCAAAACCCCTTTCCGTGGCCACGCCAAGACCCGGAAACCTTGAAATGACCCAAAAGGCCTTCTCCTTCCCAATCTCGCCATTGATCGAATCTTAATCTCAATTGATCACAACATTTATACGTGTTAAGGCTAATTGCTTGAATTTTGATCTAATGCTGGACGCGGTTCATTCGAACAATCATTTTGATGACATTAACTAAGGCCGGTTTCGAATGCCTCGACAAGTCTTCTTTTCCACATCTTAGGAGAGAGCCAAACACTTGAATTTCTGTCCATAGGCTTCCTTCCTCAGAAAAGGGACTCACTCCCATAAATGCCTATGTGTGTCCATTCGTGTGAGCAAGCGCGGTTTGCTCTTGCCCGTGTCAGAGTCGACTATCGCTCGTGTCTGTGTCAGAGTCAACTAGGCCACTCCTAGGAAGATAAGATGATGGGATACGTGGAAGAAGGAAAAATGATATGTTCGGATTGCTTAGGGAGAGGAAACCCGCACAAAAGAGGACCGTGTCCCGGACAAGGGGGAATACACACCCAAAAGAATGGGATGAGGACCCGAGGGATAGTTCCCGGCAATGATAAAACACTGGGGCTAGCAAGCCATGACTGCGAAACCCAAGGAGTAGTTCCCGGCAAAGTTGAAGTACTGGGGCTGGCAAGCCATAATCGTGCGATGGAAGGGCCAACGAAGAGTCATGCTTTGGTTAAAACGGTTTGAGTCAAATAAGACCTCCCGTCTATCAAAATTCCTTGAAAGCCCTCAGAAAGTTTGGTCAAAAAGTCAACCATGCTTGTACGATCCGTACGGCTGGTTTAGCCATGTGAAAAATCTCATACCAGCAGCCTGTGTCAGCTGATTTCCCACCGATAAAACTCACTCTCACCTGTGCAAAAAATTGTCAGATACATGTCAAAGTTTCGTACAGTTGAGTCAAACACATGTTTTGGGAATCCCCGACACCTCGAAATGGCCACAATGCCCTCTCGAGCCCAAGCTTGCATGATGGATGAATTTGCAAAACAATGTTTCAAACATTAAAAGACAACAAGTTTAATACACATTGTTTTTTTAATAAAATGAAACAAAAGAAAAATCGTTCACAATAGGTACATCCTAATCAGAATCTGGGTAAGGATCCTCCGGGGGTGAGTAAACCCTCTCCAAGGAACGAGATGGGTATATGTTGGGATCAAAGAAAAAGATGGACTCCTCCAAGATCGAGCCTTCACCCGAAGAGGATTGGCTCGGAAAGAAAGAAGGAGGATCCTGGGAAGGAGGACTGGGGTGTCTGGTCGGCTGGGGGTCCACACGCTCCAAGGCCAAATGAGCGAAAGGGTCCGGGGTGAGCTCGTGAAAGCCGGGGTCAGAGCGAATCCCGAAAGGCCTCCAAATCAGCTCCGCCTAAGGTGTGGCAACAGACAAAAGAAGGGGGTAGCTCTACGCTTGAGGCTCGTCGGAAAGACCTCTCCCCACCACTCACCGAGTTCCTGCCCGGCGCGAACTGGGACTCAGTCCGAGGCCCCTTGGAAGAGCGACCAACAAACCTCTTCAGCCACCTTTTGGCCCGTTTCATGAGGGAAGGCTTATCCAACAGAGCCCGCGCTGCAATCTGCACAGGGAAATTAAAATGCTCAGTGGAAAAGATAGGGGTATGGGATAAATAAGTGTGTGCGAAGGAAAGCATACCACGCCCGCAGGAGCATCCTCAGGTGGGGCCCCCTCTCCCACTACAAATGTAGCCACCATATGGACATGGTGGTCTGACTAGACATATGAATAATCCTGCCATGTTGAGGGAGCCACCCCAGAAGCCACTACTTGTGGCGACCTCAGCTTCCGGGCCACGAAGCGCCCATACGGCTCGTCGGTAATGAAATCAGTGGCACTCGCTCCCATAAGATAAGGGTCATCCCTTCGGTCAATCATAAACATGGAGTCATGAGGATCAACGGGAGCCCTCTACATCATCTTGAGCCCGTGCTGCCAGAGCACTCTCTCCCCTAAATAGAAGGTGTCACGACCCGAAAACTAGGCTCTATTTTATCAGTAATAAATAATTATTTTTTATTTATTTGCTTATTTATTTATTTAAATTATTAATTAATTAAATATTTATGTGTGCATCTTATGTTTCATAATAATTGTGCCTAGCATTTTATTTGAGTCATTTGTGTTAGTGCAGTATTGTTGGGTTTTAATAATTAGTGGGAGTATCTTAGTTGAGCTAGTTAGTGGGGGAAGGGGGCTAGGTGTAACATTTCAAATCATCATCTTCTCCCTACTCCCTCGCTCACCCTATCACCCTCACTCACACTCCACCTCTATCTCTCTCCCAGCACATCTCTCTCTCTCTCTCTACATTGGGTAAGTTTTCTCTCTTCCTTCTCTCTTCATTTTAGCTATCTTCCTCTCATCTTCTCTCATTTCTCTCTATACGAAATGTGTTTAGATCGTCGATAGGATCGCGTAGAATCAAGAATATTCAAATTCCGTCAACTTTCATTATTTTCAAGTAAGTTGCTTTTCCCCTTTTATGCTAATAATGTTCATATTTAACTCCCTTGATACTCTTGTTGATATATGTAACCTCTTTGTTTGATTTGGAGTTGATTGGTATTTGGTTCATCTTTTGTGATTTTGGGCATTTGGAATCACTCCTTGGTTTAGGTTGTTTTAAGGTTGTTATCGGTCATTTCTAGGTTCCTAAGTGGTTGGGTACCTTGGTATTGTTATTTGGAAGTATTGGCTTTGAGTCATTAGAGTTTTGGTAAATAAATGGCAAATTTAGGTTCATTCCCGAATTGAAGAACCAGGTGAAGTTCTGGGTTTTCGTTGAAGACGATAAGAGGCGCGTGCCCTCTTCCATATGAAGCGCGCGCACCCCCCTTCCAATTTTGATTTCCTTCTGATGCAAGGAGGCGTGCGCCCCCTTTTGGTTGAAGCGCGTGCACCCTCATCCCTTGAATTCTAGCATTTCTTTCTGATCATATGAAGTGCGCGCCCTCTTCCCTTTGAAGGAGCGCACCCCTCCCTCCCCTGTTCCAAATTGATTTGTTTTCTTGCTATCTTCCGAAAGTAATAACTCTCTCGTCCGAACTCCGATTTAGGTGTATAAACTATCGTTTTAAATCTCTCCTTGAGCTCTTCGAGATGAGTGAGTAGTTGTAGTTGGAAGCCTAGAATTGAATTGGATCCTTTGTGATTGAATGTGTTATAGTAATTGAGTATTCTTACTTTGGAAGTATTGGAACACCTTTATTGTGTATTGTTGGTTCATTTCATCTTCTTGGTGATTATTTGGCATGATTCCCTACTTTGGAATCCATGGCTATTTATCGTGCTAGTATTTTATTACTTGGCCTACGTTTGAAAGTCCAGCTGGTTATTTGTGTTTGTTTCGGGCGATGCGAAATATTATAATGGCACGGCCAAGTCCATTATGATGTTGACCATTGTTTTGCCCCATTATTACCCTCCTCCAGATTGGCCTTGGATGTGAGAAAAGCTAGCTCCTTTGTGTGCATTTTAGCTTTACTTGGAGCATGACTTTGTGGCATGTCTCCCGTCCCTTGTGACACTTCATTTGGTTATTGGTTCCGGTACCGGGGATTTCTCTTCAGCTTTCATGCTATTATGAAGATGATGATTTGTTGATTATTGAAGCTGCGCAGCGACCTTTAATTGGTTTATCAGTTTAGGAAAACCTTGGCTATATCCTTTGTTACGTGTTTATTTCCGCTCCTATCTGATATATGATAATTGCTATGTGTTATGTGATTTATTATGGATTATTGCATCATAGCATGTCATGTAGTTGCATTAATAACTTATTGAGATTTATCTCACCCCCTTTCTTTTATCTTTGTTTTTCCTTAACCCCCCCTAGGTGCTAAGGATTAGTCTCGCTGATCACGAGAAAGAGGACGTCGAGTGTGGATACATTCTTTAGGGGAAAGTTGTTATAGGTTGGATTACATTATATAAATGTGTAACCTTTTTGGGATAGCTGTACCAAACAATGACGTCATTAAGAATTGTACATTTATATTATGTTGGGCATAAACTTGTGGAAGTTTATGATAGTTGTATTTGGTTATTGTAAAACTTTGGATCATCACCTTTTGGTATCAAACGAAATTTTAACTTCGGTATTTCACAGTTTTGGTTTTAAGTCGACGTCCAGCTAGCGATCTCGGGCCCGCGGGGTTCGGGGTCGCGACAGTTGGTATCAGAGCTATGGCATTAGCTCTAAGTATAAAAATAGGTGGATTAGTATGACCTAGGAGGGTAGTAGTGTGCGGAGTGATTAACGGTTGATGTTTTATGTAGGTACTTGTTTACAATGGTTCGTAGAAGGAGTGGTGAAGGTAGTACCGGTAATGCAAATCAGAATGATACAAGGGAAGAAGCCCGTGCCATGTTTCAAGGCATGTTCGAGGCGGCCATGAAGGCCATACATGATCAAGGTCCGAGGGTAGAACAAGCACCACCCCGTTATGGATTGGAACAATTTCTCAAACTGAAACCGGTTGAATTCAATGGGAACCCGATGTTCGGAAAGCTGAGTTGTGGATTGAGTCGATGGAGAAGATTTATGAGGTATTTGGTTGCACGGATGAGGACAAGGTCCGGTTCGCGACTTACAAACTTGTGGGAGCCGCCGAGCATTGGTGGAAGGGTGTTAAAGCTAGTTGGGATGATACTCACACGGTGTATGCGTGGGAGTTGTTTGTGCGAAAATTCAAGGAACATTTCATTCCGGTTGTTGATCAAAACCGAAAGGAGATCGAGCTGCTCAACCTGGAGCAAGGTTTGTTGTCTATAGCACAGTACTCGGCTAAGTTCACAGAATTAGCCCGGTACTGTGGCTATTTGGTGAGGACTGAGGAGCAAAAGGCCATGATTTTCATCCGCGGGTTGAAGACATCCATCCGTACTCAACTGATAGCCCAAAAGATTGTGACTTTTCAGGATGCGGTAGATCGAGCCTACTTGATTGAACAGGACATTGGGGAACACAAAAGGAAGACCGAAGTTGTGAATACAAGCAAACAAGGAGGCCATGCTAAGTCTCAACCCCCACACCGTTCCGATAACCGAGGTAACTTTGGGGCACAATCTCAGTTCCGAGGGCAACCGATCCCAAGGAACCCGGGTACCACTTCCGGGAACCAAGGGAACCAAATTAGGAGGCTTTGTTCGTATTGTCAAAAGGAAGGTCATTCAGAGGACCGGTGTTGGAAGAAGCAGGGAAGGTGCACCAATTGTGGTCAAATGGGTCACTTTGTAAGAGATTGCCCGAGAGGTAGAGGACAAGCATCCGGGTCAGGAGTTGGTAATAATCAAGGTCAGAAAAGGGATGCTACTGGGAAGCCCAAAGTTCAAGGAAAGATATATGCCATGAATCAACAACAGGAGACCAATGATCCTTCGGTTATTGGAGGTATTGTTTCTGTGTCTAATGTGAGCGTGCGAGCGTTAGTAGATCCAGGATCATCTCATTCATACATTTCTGTGCAATTTGCTTCCATGTTAAATGCTGCATTCGAGTCTTTACCGTACGTGCTAGAGGTGTCGACCCCTATAGGAGAATGCTTGATTTCTGATCGAGTCTTTCGTGCTTGTGATGTGGTTATTTGTGGTCGTGTCCTTTGTGCGGATTTGGTAGTTCTTCCTATCCAAGACTTTGATGTCATTTTGGGTATGGATTGGTTGAGCAAGTTTCATGCTTCCGTTGATTGCCGTAAGAAAACTGTTACTTTTTCTATTCCCGATGTGCCTAAATTTGTGTTTGAGGCTAGTCCTCTGAGTAGAAAGGTTCGCTTAATTTCTTTTATGAAAGCGAGAAAATTATTGCATAGTGGTTGTGAGGGGTATTTGGCTAGTGTTCTTGATACTAGGAAGGAATCCCCTAGTTTGGATAGTGTTCGGGTAGTTCGGGAATTTCCCGATGTTTTCTCTTCGGAGTATGATATGCCTCCCGATCGTGAGATAGAATTTTGTATAGATCTTTTGCCGGGTACGGCTCCGATTTCAAAGGCACCGTACAGGTTGGCTCCCGCAGAGTTGAGGGAATTAAAGATCCAGTTGCAAGAGTTGCTTGATCGAGGGTTTATCCGCCCTAGTGTTTCCCCGTGGGGAGCACCGGTTTTATTTGTGCGGAAGAAAGATGGTTCGTTGAGATTGTGTATCGATTACCGAAAGTTGAATCAGGTTACGGTGAAGAATAAGTATCCTCTACCTCATATTGACGATTTATTTGATCAGCTTCAAGGGTCCGTGGTTTTCTCTAAACTTGATTTGAGGAGTGGGTACCATCAGTTGAAGGTTCGATCGGAGGATATTCCGAAGACTGCCTTTCGCACTCGGTATGGTCATTATGAATTCTTGGTTATGCCGTTTGGGTTGACTAACGCGCCGGCCGTGTTTATGGATTTGATGAACCGGGTTTTCCATCCTTATCTTGATGCGTTCGTGGTAGTCTTCATCGACGACATTCTTGTTTATTCGAAATCTCGAGAGGAGCACGAGCAACACTTGAGGAAAGTTTTATCCGTTCTTGCGAGGGAGAAATTGTTTGCGAAGTTTAGTAAATGCGAATTTTGGCTCGAGAAGGTTTCGTTTCTGGGTCATGTTATTTCGAAAGATGGGATTTCTGTGGATCCTTCAAAGATTGAAGCCATAGTGGATTGGAAGAGACCCGAATCAGTGACAGAGATTAGAAGCTTTCTTGGTTTAGCCGGGTATTACAGAAGATTTATTGAGGGGTTTTCGAGGATCGCTACTCCGATGACTCAGTTGACCCGGAAGAATGTCCCGTTTGTGTGGACCGAGAAATGTGACAAGAGTTTCGAGGAATTGAAGAAGAGGTTGACTACCGCACCGATCTTGACTTTGCCTAATGGGAGCGATGGCCTAGTGATTTACAGTGATGCTTCGAAAGAGGGTTTGGGTTGTGTGTTGATGCAGAATGGGAAAGTAATTGCTTATGCTTCGAAGAAGTTGACCCCTAGTGAACAGAATTACCCCACTCATGATATGGAGTTGGCTGCGATAGTATTTGCGTTGCACAAATGGAAGCACTACCTTTATGGAGCGAAGTTTGAGATTTTTACCGATCACAAGAGTTTGAAATACCTTTTCTCCCAGAAAGAGTTGAATAATAGGCAACGCCGATGGATAGAATTGTTGAAGGATTATGATTGTACGATTTCTTATCATCCGGGGAAGGCGAATGTGGTAGCCGATGCGATAAGTAGAAAATCTTATGTGGCTTCGATGATGGTTCGAGAATGGAAATGCTTGAGGATGTCCGAGATTGGTCTCCTCGTGAATCGAGACATGGGGCTATTTTTGCGAATATTAGGGTATCTCCGACCCTAATTCAGAGGATAAAGGAAGCTCAGAAAGAAGTCCCCGAGTTGGTGAAGATAATGGGTAAATTGAAGGAAAAGAATTTCGAGGATTTTTCTATGAGTTCAAATGGGGTGTTGACTTTCTGTGGTCGTTTGTGTGTGCCCGATGTGGATGGAATAAAAAGGCAAGTTTTAGATGAAGGTCACAAATCGAGATATACTATTCATCCGGGTAGTACGAAGATGTATCAAAATTTGAAACAACACTTTTGGTGGAACAACATGAAGAGGGAAATAGCGGAGTACGTATCGAAATGTTTGACCTGTCAACAAGTCAAAGCCGAGCATCAGAGACCCGCGGGACTACTTCAGCCGTTAGAGATTCCCTAGTGGAAATGGGAGCATGTGACTATGGATTTCGTTATGGGACTACCTCGTACCCGTAGGAAGTATGACAGTGCTTGGGTAATAGTGGATAGATTGACCAAGAGTGCACATTTCTTGCCTATTGACATCAGATATTCGATGGAGAAGCTTGCGACCCTTTACATCGACGAGATCGTTAGATTGCATGGGGTTCCGGTTAGCATTGTGTCAGATCGAGACCCGAGGTTTACTTCTAGATTCTGGAAGGCGTTTCAAGAAGCTTTGGGTACAGATTTGCGTTTTAGTACAGCTTTTCACCCTCAGACCGACGGTCAATCCGAGAGGACTATTCAGATTTTTGAGGATATGTTGCGAGCTTGTGCGATAGACTTCTCTGATTCTTGGGATTCGCACCTACCGTTAGTGGAATTCTCTTACAACAACAGTTATCAGGCTAGTATCGAGATGGCACCGTATGAGGCCTTGTATGGAAGAAAGTGTAGATCACCTGTTTGTTGGAACGAGGTCGGTGAAGCGAAAGTTTTGGGTATTGATTTGCTTCAGGATTCAGTTGAGAAAGTTAGGGTTATCCGGGATCGATTGAAAACAGCCCAGAGTTGACATAAGAGCTATGCAGATAACCGAAGGCGAGATCTTAGTTTTCAGACCGGTGATTTGGTGTTCCTGAAAGTATCTCCAAAGGTGGGTATTCGTAGGTTTGGGAAGAAAGGCAAATTGGCTCTGAGGTTTATAGGTCCGTTTGAGATTTTGGGAAAGGTTGGACTTCTAGCGTATCGTCTTGCGTTACCGCCATCTTTAGACCGGTTGCACAACGTGTTCCACGTTTCTATGCTTTGGAAGTATGTTCATGATCCATCCCATGTGTTACCTGGGGTACCGGAGGACGTTGAGCCCGATATGACTTACGAGGAACGACCGGTTCGGATTTTAGATTCCAAAGTCCAAGAATTGAGAAACAAAAGCATCGCGTTGGTTAGAGTTCTTTGGAGGAATCATAATATCGCGGAGTCGACGTGGGAGCTTCGAGGTGAGATCGAGAGGAAATATCCGTGGCTTTTTAATTCGGGTAAGTCTCGTTAAAATTCGGGTCGAATTTTCTTTTAGGGGGAGTGAATGTCACGACCCGAAAACTAGGCTCTATTTTATCAGTAATAAATAATTATTATTTATTTATTTGCTTATTTATTTATTTAAATTATTAATTAATTAAATATTTATGTGTGCATCTTATGTTTCATAATAATTGTGCCTAGCATTTTATTTGAGTCATTTGTGTTAGTGCAGTATTGTTGGGTCTTAATAATTAGTGGGAGTATCTTAGTTGAGCTAGTTAGTGGGGGAAGGGGGCTAGGTGTAACATTTCAAATCATCATCTTCTCCCTACTCCCTCCCTCACCCTATCACCCTCACTCACACTCCACCTCCATCTCTCTCCCAGCACATCCCTCTCTCTCTCTCTACATTGGGTAAGTTTTCTCTCTTCCTTCTCTCTTCATTTTAGCTATCTTCCTCTCATCTTCTCTCATTTCTCTCTATACGAAATGTGTTTAGATCGTCGATAGGATCGCGTAGAATCAAGAATATTCGAATTCCGTCAACTTTCATTATTTTCAAGTAAGTTGCTTTTCCCCCTTTTATGCTAATAATGTTCATATTTAACTCCCTTGATACTCTTGTTGATATATGTAACCTCTTTGTTTGATTTGGAGTTGATTGGTATTTGGTTCATCTTTTGTGATTTTGGGCATTTGGAATCACTCTTTGGTTTAGGTTGTTTTAAGGTTGTTATGGGTCATTTCTAGGTTCCTAAGTGGTTGGGTACCTTGGTATTGTTATTTGGAAGTATTGGCTTTGAGTCATTAGAGTTTTGGTAAAGAAATGGCAAATTTAGGTTCATTCCCAAATTGAAGAACCAGGTGAAGTTCTGGGTTTTCGTTGAAGACGATAGGAGGCGCGTGCCCTCTTCCCTATGAAGCGCGCGCACCCCCCCTTCCAATTCTTGATTTCCCTCTGATGCAAGGAGGCGTGCGCCCCCTTTTGGTTGAAGCGCGCGCACCCTCATCCCTTGAATTCTAGCATTTCCTTCTGATCATATGAAGCGCGCGCCCTCTTCCCTTAGAAGCGCGCGCACCGCTCCCTCCCCTGTTCCAAATTGATTTGTTTTCGTGCTATCTTCCGAAAGTAATAACTCTCTCATCCGAACTCCGATTTAGGTGTATAAACTATCGTTTTAAAGCTCTCCTTGAGCTCTTCGAGATGAGTGAGTAGTTGTAGTTGGATGCCTAGAATTGAATTGGATCCTTTGTGATTGAATGTGTTATAGTAATTGAGTATTCTTACTTTGGAAGTATTGGAACACCTTCATTGTGTATTGTTGGGTCATTTCATCTTCTTGGTGATTATTTGGCATGATTCCCTACTTTGGAATCCATGGCTATTTATCGTGCTAGTATTTTATTACTTGGCCTACGTTTGAAAGTCCAGCTGGTTATTTGTGTTTGTTTCGGGCGATGCGAAATATTATAATGGCACGGCCAAGTCCATTATGATGTTGACCATTGTTTTGCCCCATTATTACCCTCCTCCAAATTGGCCTTGGATGTGAGAAGAGCTAGCTCCTTTGTGTGCATTTTAGCTTTACTTGGAGCATGACTTTGTGGCATGTCTCCCGTCCCTTGTGACACTTCATTTGGTTATTGGTTCCGGTACCGGGGATTTCTCTTCAGCTTTCATGCTATTATGAAGATGATGATTTGTTGATTATTGAAGTTGCGCAGCGACCTTTAATTGGTTTATCAGTTTGGGAAAACCTTGGCTATATCCTTTGTTACGTGTTTATTTCCGCTGCTATCTGATATATGATAATTGCTATGTGTTATGTGATTTATTATGGATTATTGCATCATAGCATGTCATGTAGTTGCATTAGTAACTTATTGAGATTTATCTCACCCCCTTTCTTTTATCTTTGTTTTTCCTTAACCCCCCCCCAGGTGCTAAGGATTAGTCTCGCTGATCACGAGAAAGAGGACGTCGAGTGTGGATACATTCTTTTGGGGAAAGTTGTTATAGGTTGGTTTACATTATATAAATGTGTAACCTTTTTGGGATAGCTGTACCAAATAATGACGTCATTAAGAATTGTACATTTATATTCTGTTGGGTATAAACTTGTGGAAGTTTATGATAGTTGTATTTGGTTATTGTAAAACTTTGGATCATCACCTTTTGGTATCAAACAAAATTTTAACTTTGGTATTTCACAGTTTTGGTTTTAAGTCGACGTCCAGCTCGCGATCTCGGGCCCGCGGGGTTCAGGGTCGCGACAGAAGGCCTCTCCTCGGAACCCCACCAGGAACCTCCTCTCCTGTGTAACCCGCAGGGCCTCAGATAGGTCAACGCCTAGCCCTTGCCCATCATACCTCAACCAAGGAAAGAGGTTGAGTTCGGCCGGCATGGCGCCCCTCAGCACTGCCCAGACGTCGGCATGGCAAACGGAGACACGCCCCTTGGACCCCCTCTTCTTTCGGGCCTCTCGAGCCCAACAGACCATGGCCGGGAATGTAATGGCCGGATCTATGGTCTTCTCCCACGGATAGCCACCGAAGATCTCATAGTACCAAGACTGAAAAGAAAATGGCGAGGGAAACGTTAAGATGTCGAAAACCAAAAAAAAAGGAGAATGAGAAGGAGAAAACAGAATGAGGGAAAGAAAAGAATCTACCTCCAAGGCAAACTGGAAGCAAGGCAGGGACTTGCTTGCTTTCTGGCTGAACTTGTCAAGCTCCATATACAGCTCGGCCAACCCAGCCTCTCCCCAAGCGATACTCCGGGCGGTCTCAGGAGTAGTCAATAACCCAAGGAGAGGGAACATGCAGGTAGTGTCGGTGTTGGCAAAGAGGGTGTTGCTGAGAAGGAGCCACACATAAGCTCGTCCGAGCTGCTCCACGGTCACCAAGCCCGCTAAATACGTTGGGATCCTGTCCCGAATGGCCCGCTCAACAGCCTGCACAGTAATTCCCAAGCCCTTGGTAGGGCCTGAGAAGCCAATGAATGCCTCAATGTCCGGGGATGAGAGCCGGTCGGTCCCGATAACAGGCCCGCCGCCAAAGGAAATCCCGGTGATGGCAGAAAAGTCGGCCAGGGTCACAGTCACCTCCCCCCAGCTCAAATGGAAAGTGTGGGTGGTATCCCACCAATGCTCGCCCAAGGTAGTAATGAGCCCAAGACTCCTTTTAGTGCTCGCCAGCTGGCCCACAGCATGAATGAACGGCACCAGGCCGGTGCCCTCTACCCAATCTCTAGGACCAGGCTCATCGCCAACAGCCACGGGCATAGCCTCCCACAGAGAGCAGCACATGTCAGGAGATCTCCGAGATTTGGGATCACCTCCCTGCAGGCAAACACAGCAAAGGTATGAATAACACATATTTAAAATACCAATGCATGTGATGAATGAATGGGATGAATGAATCATGTGAATGAAAATGTGTCTTTCTGTAGATACCCCGGGGGACCATGGCTTGGCTAGAGCGGTGAATTATCCTAGGATGTCTACTTGATTTTAAGAGTCGCCACCTATGTTTTAGAGGAACATAAGAAAAACCTAAAAAGAGCCAATTTTATATACAAAACCAGAGATTCGGGAAAAGATGGGTTCGGGGGTTAGGTGGCGGAGTGGGAAGTACTTAAACACCCACTCCGCCCCGCTTACGCGGGTCTTGCAACTTTTGGTGTTCTAATGCTAAAAAGTCCATCTATTGATATTAAAATGTGCTAACAATTGAGATGAGAAGAAAACGAGAAATAAAAAGAATGATTTTATTAATTAATTTATGCTAAAAGATTACATGTTGAATATGCTAAACAATTACATAAGAAATGAAATGGAATTTAATTAGTGTTTGGAATGTTGGAATGTAACCTTGACCAAACTTCAATAGTGAAGTGGCCTTTTGGTTATATTCCTTTTATGGAGATTGCATACTAGTAAGACATAAATAAAAGAGAAAGAGAAAAGTTGTACCTTTAGAAAAGAGAACTTGAAACCTTGACTTGAAAGTGGTGTTGTTGTAGAGAAATAGTTGTGTAGAACTTTGTGTAGAGTTTTGTTGTTAAAACTCTTATTGGGAGAATTTGTGTAGAGTTTGTGTAAAGAGAAAGTGTTCAAGGTCAAGGTCTAAAAATGAGGTCCAAAAAGAGAATGAAAAGAGGTCCCCTCCAATGATGGATTGGAGAGGTTTTTATAGTTGAAAGGGGATGTTTTTGGTGCCAATTCGTGGTCACAAAGAAATGTTTCCCGGGTGAAATCCATGCAAAATAAGCAAGAGAGGGATTCTTAGGAGAAAATCTGTAACTTACGCCCCAGAGGCGCGTGCTTCCGGGTGTACCAACGGAAGGCGCGCGCTTCTGACCTCAAAAGGCGGAGGCGCGCGGCTTTGAAAAGGTAGTTTTGACAGAATGGACTAGAAAGTTAATTATGTTATGCAGTTCAGTCCAAAACTAACGGAATCAGTTAGGAACTTAACAGAAGTAACATAAATTAACAAAAACAAGTAAAATAAAAATACTATGTATGCAATCGGGGTGAGAGGTCCAAAGCGGGGTGTCTACAGAGCCCCTCGGTGACGTGGATTGCAAAGCAAAACGCGTCGACGAAAAAAAGACAACCGCCGAGGACATCGACAAGAGAAAACAAAGACTCGATAAAACATGAATTTAAAATCACAAAGGATAGGAGTGCGCTCCCTGTGTGAGAGGCTTTCGCGGATGGAAAGGGTGTGGTGGCTTGAGGCGGCCCACCACGGCCACAAAATTTTAAAAAGGTGTGGTGGCTTGAGGCGGCCCACCACGGCCACAAAAATTTAAAAAGGTGTGGTGGCTTGAGGCGGCCCACCACGGCCAAATTTTTTTAAAAAGGTGTGGTGGCTTGAGGCGGCCCACCATGGACACAAAATTTTTAAAAAAGGTGTGGTGGCTTGAGGCGGCCCACCACGGCCACAAAATTTTAAAAAGGTGTGGTGGCTTAAGGCGGCCCACCATGGCCACAAATTTTTCTTAAAAAGGTGTGGTGACTTGAGGCGGCCCACCACGGCCACAAAATTTTAAAAAAAGGTGTGGTGGCTTGAGGCGGCCCACCACGGCCACAAAATTTTAAAAAAAGGTGTGGTGGCTTGAGGCGGCCCACCACGGCCACAAAATGTTTTAAAAAAGGTGTGGTGGCTTGAGGCGGCCCACCACGGCCACAAAATTTAAAAAAAAAGGTGTGGTGGCTTGAGGCGGCCTACTATGGCAACAAAATTTTTAAAAAGGTGTGGTGGCTTGAGGCGGTCCACCACGGCCACATTTTTTTTTTTAAAAAATGTGTGGTGGCTTGAGGCGGCCCACCACGACCACAAAATTTTAAAAAGGTGTGGTGGCTTGAGGCGGCCCACCACGGCCACAATTTTTTTTTTAAAAAGGTGTGGTGGCTTGAGGCGGCCCACCACGATCGCAATTTAAAGAAAGAGGGGAATTTTGAAATTGTGAAAGATGGGGGTACGCTCCCTGTGTGAGCAGCTTTATTGATATAGAAAAGATATGGCGGGATCCGTTTTGCTGAAGCGGGATCCGTTTGCTGAAGCGGGATCCGTTTGCTGATGCGGGATCCGTTTGCTGAATGCGGGATCCGTTTACTGAGGCGGGATCCGTTTCCTGGTGCGGGATCCGTTTGCTGAATGCGGGATCCGTTTGCTGAATGCGGGATCCGTTTGCTGATTGCGGGATCCGTTTGCTGATTGCGGGATCCGTTATTGATTGCGGGATCCGTTTGCTGAATGCGGGATCCGTTTGCTGATGCGGGATCCGTTTGCTGAATGCGGGATCCGTTTGCTGTGCGGGATCCGTTTGCTGAATGCGGGATCCGTTTGCTGAATGCGGGATCCGTTTGCTGAAGCGGGATCCGTTTGCTGATGCGGGATCCGTTTGCTGATGCGGGATCGTTGCTTATGCGGGATCTGTTTGCTAAGGCGGGATCTCTTTGCTGAATGTGGGATCCGTTTGCTGAATGCGGGATCCGTTTGCTGAATGCGGGATCCGTTTTCTGATGCGGGATCCATTTGCTAATTGCGGGATCCGTTTGCTGAATGCGGGATCCGTTTGCGGAATGCGGGATCTGTTTGCTGGTGCGGGATCCATTTGCTGAATGCGGGATCCGTTTGCTGATTGCGGGATCCGTTTGCTGATTGCGGGATGTAGGCATGGTTGACTGTGGACCATTTTCTGCTGGGGATGAAGTGCCTTGAGTAGCGGATGCTGTTGACTTCGTGGTGGTACCTGCTATGTGTGTGCTTGGCAGGTATATGTGTTTGTGCAAGAAGATGCATGAAGTGTGAAATGAAGAGAGAAATAGTGCTCGTGGTGCAATGTCATTTGAAATCAGTTTTGCATGGAGAAAGTGATTTTGTGTGCGGTGTGATTTTTGAAAGCAGAGATTGCTTGAGATGAATGATGTTCATACCTTCACTTACCATTGCCGCTTCATTGGGGGTGGACTGCTGAAGGATGCTGATGCTTTTGATGAAGAATGTCCATGCTTTGGATGGAGAATGATGATGATGAATTGTTCTTGCCTTTGAAGGAGCGTCGGCGGGATGGTGTTCCGGGTGATGGGTTGGTCGTGCCAAAAGGCTGCCTACGTATCCCTTTAATAGAATCAGACCAGCGTAGTTCAAGGATGGTGGAGAACGCTGGGGGAAATGCTAGGAGCAAAGCAAAAAAGGAAACACATAATTTTGCGGAAGAAAAGAAAAAAGAAAATAAAATCTTTTTTTTTTTAATTAGAAAGAAAAGAATATATGCACACACGTGAGAAAAAGATTTTTTTTTAGTTCGTAGGTGAACCATTTTAACCATTGTGTGTTTGTAAAGCCAACCCCAGATCAAGTCATGTTCAATCGAAGTCCGGATTGCCTTGCTTTGAATTATGTCGTCGTTGCCGTGGTGTCCAACGAAATTGATGTCTAGCCCCAAGATATGTGTCGGTTATGGGGTTTCAAAAGGGACTATTGATGCCGAGATGCCAAGGGGTTGCTGTCTGTAAAGCCCATCGGATGCTGAACTTTGAGTGGCTTATGAAGCCCCAAGATGAATCAACTCTTAGCCCATTCAAATAAAATGTCTTTTGTTGTTGACGTGGGCAAGCCCCAAGAGAAGATCATTGATACCAAGCTTTGAGAGATTGCTAAGCCCCAAATGTCATGTGGGTTTCGAGATGGCGGGATGTGAAGACCTTTTGATGTGAAGCCCCAAATCGGCTTAGTTTTGTATTGAGAGCGGATGGCACATCGGGTAGGACTCTCGAAGGCGATCTCCTTCTTTCTCTTGCTTGGAGATGGACGGCCCTTTTTGTGGTTGATACCCGAATGTCGGAAGGTCCATGTTGAAAATGTAGTACGGTCTTCGGGAGACGTCTCGTGGGAGATGGTGATGTTGTTGCAGATGATAAGGTCTTGGTGTGATAAAGCCTCAAACGGTATGTTTGCTTGAGTCTTCTTGAGTTGAGCCGACGGCGGATCTTCGGATGCAGCCTGTGCTTTTGATCTTGGAGAAGGGGGTGCAGTACTTGCAGAAACATTGGGATTGGCCGTAACTCTGCTTATAGAGTTAACATATTGGCATTGCCCGCTATAACTCAGCCGGGTGAGTCTAGCACATTGAATCTTTTTCCTTTTCTCTAAGACTTCCTTCAGAATCTCGCTGTGAGTTCTAACAAGAATCATCAAATTCATTCATATCATCAGAGCCTTCATTTAAAACCAAGAGGCCTTTTGACTGGAAGTGTTGAGGGACCATTGAAGCTTGATCCCTTTCATGGAGCCATAAGACTACTCCCAAATTGCATTGCTCGGGTACCGCTGCCCAAAAGCTTGTTTATTGCGAAGTCCCAATATTTCCCTTTGCTTGTATCACTGTAATGCCGTAGCCCAAAAGATTGTAGATTGCGAAGCCCCTTGAGACCTTTCGGTATAAAGCTTCAAATGTTGCTGGGGACATTGAAGTGAGTTGCTTCTTGCCGAGGGAGCCTTTAAGACTTGACCGTAGCCCCTAGAGTGCCATCATTTATTGCGAGAAAGGTCCATCCTTGATTGGGGGAACGAGTACGGGCACACATGACGAGAGGGCTTTTTGACATCCCTTTTGAGAGACTTTGAGGATAGTCTCACACATCTTTCTCGAGCATAGCCCCTAGGGCTTATTGATTGTCAAATGAAGCAGAAGAAGCCATTGTTCTTGAGTCACATAGCCCCTAGGGCGTCACCATTTGTTGAGAAAATCAAGAGTGACTCATCCTCGTACGAGGGAACAAACATGAGAGGACATGGCAAGAGCTACTCCATTTCTTGGGAGCCTTTCGGCGTACTTTAGAAGCACATACTTGCAGAAGCTTTGAAAACTGAGACACATGTTGTTGCTATTTGCTGCCCAAGCTAATTGACTAGCTAGGGATTATTTGTGTAACCTCGTGCCCTTTTATGATGGGCTCGTTCTCAGATGGGTCTTGGTTACCACAGGCCTTCTTTTCATGAACCCAAAAATGCACACTGCTGGAGAATGATGCCGATAACCCAAGACAACCTTTGATGGTGCCATATCTTGTCGAGCCTTTTGCGATCCCAAAGTTGACTCGGTGGGGAATTGGCTTGTTGAGGAGATCCAATGTAGAGCTTGTGCAGTTGTCTTCCTTAGAGGCCGGAGATCTCCATTTCTCTTTCCCTTCTCTCTCTCACTCTCTCATTTTTTTTATGACGCACCCTGTTTTTTGCCTAGACCGCCCTTTCGGGTTTTCAATCTAGCGGGCATCTCTTTTGCATCTTTTTTTTTTTTTACTCGATTAATTAGGAAGTGTGCATTGACTCTGGCTGAGGAGATAAGACATGTGATTTTCCGGTGAAGACCTCTTGTCACTAAAGATGAGTGACATTGAATCGACTAGGGAAGTTTCCCTAGTATTGACTTCATGTATGTATATTTTTTGAATGACTCACGAAGGCAAGTAAGTCATTAAGAGAGAAGAGAAAGAAAGCCCCAGTTTGATTGCAAGAAACTGGGAGTATGCAGAAAGAATAGAAGTCCCTAGACTCGCCAAGGAACGCGAAATGATTCAAAATTTAAGAAAGTTGTTCAATCTTGAGGTGATTAATTCATTGGCAAATGAATCGTACAAAGATGTCTTGACAAATTCGAGATGAAGGCCGATCACCATAACGCGCTAGGGCTAAACATATCTTCTTTCTTGCATGAGACCGGACCCGAAGGTTGCCTACGTTCCTCCAGTGAAGAGGCTCAGGTCACCGTAGTTCTTGTGGATTCTCCATTCGCCGTGATGAATTGTTGTTTCGTCGTGATTGTTGTCGATGTTGCTTCGTCCTTCGTTTGGTGGAATGATGTTGTTGTTTGAACTTCTTTGAATGAAGGGGGATTTTTTTTTTTTGTGCTCTAACTTTTTCCTAGGTTGATTTGAGGGTTTCAACCTAGCGAGCTTTATTTTTTTATTTTTTTTATCCCCATTTTGAAAATTTTGCTTCATGATCATTGCTCCACCTTTCTTTGTCTTGATTTCGTCGTTGTTGATGTCTTCGTTGTTGATGCCGTCGTCGATTTTAACCCCTAGGCGTTCAAGCGATGGCCTTCATTCCAAAACTTGTTTAGACACCTTTTCATCATTTTGCCAAGAATTAGATTGAACAACTTGGAAGATTGTATGAGGACAAGAACGACTTTTATTTGATAATAAGACTCGACATTGACCATGGGACGAGAGAAAACATTAATGCACACATTAGAGGACTTTTGACTCTTTTTTTTAAATCCTATTTCTAGGTAGAGAAAGAGAAACGGAGATTGTTGTCGTCATCCCCCATGTCGTTGTAGTCCTCATTGTCGTTGTAGTCTTCCATGTCACTACATTCTTCCATGTCATTGCTTGGGAACCCTTTGTCGTTGAAGCTTGTGTCATAGGAGGACTCGGCCACTTCTCGGAGCAAATTGTCAATTCTAACCCCCGCATCATACATGCTTGAAAAATCGGAGTGAAAAGCCCCACTAAGATGAGTGCGGTAGTCCATTTTCAAAAACTTCAAGAAGATGTCCATTTGTTCCTTTTTCGAAGGCCTATCAACCATCTCGGCTAGCTTGTCATTCCAACGGCGATAGAAGTCCCTAAATGATTCATCACCCATTTGCACGGTGCTCTCCAATTCCTTCTTGGTGGGGCGGAATATGGAGTTTCCTTGATATTGTGACTTGAAGGCAAGCATAGCGACATCCCAATTGAGGCGGGTGGAAACGGGAAGACCCATATACCAATCTTTTGCGACCCCCTCGAGAGTAAGCGGGAAGCATTTTGCCATTATTTGAGGAGACACTTTCTTTGGTAGCATGGCCCAAATGTAGGAGTCGATATGAGCATCGGGGCAAGAGTTTCCGTTGAACTTGCCAATATCGGGCATCTTGAACTTTTCGGGAAGAGACTTCCTTGTGTTCATGAGGAGAGAAGCTTGATGAAGATCGGTGCTTGGGCCCTTGTACAAATTTAGCCCACTAAGCCTTTGGTCAATGGAGGACATGAGAGTGTTGACCAAACCGGTATCAATGCTTTGGACCTTTCTTTCACTTGTGAGCCCTTTCGATTGGTTCTTGAGTTGAGCAACTTCTTTCTTGTGGGCCGTTTTCACATGCTCGTAACGGGCTCGCCATAAATCATCCTTGCGGCGGACATTCTCGGCTAGTGTATCAATTTGCCCTTTCAATACTTTCACCATGTTGAGTAACCCTTCGTTGGACACGGAAATGTTTTCGCCCTTGTTGTTGTTGCCATCGGAAGCCATTGGACCTTTTGAGAGAACACGGTTGATCTTAGGTTGGCTCTACAAACACATTTTGAGTAAAATAATTAACCCACAAACAAAGGAAAAAGACTCAACCACATAAGAAAAGACTCCTTTTTTTTATTTATTTACTACAGTCGGAAGGACGTGGTCCTTTTTGGGGTTTCTAGAAAAATAGTGGAATCGTCACACTAGTACATAGACCTTCTCGTGGTCCCATATACTCATCGGATTCCACCACGCTTGTGAATCCTACATATGTCGGGATTAAACTAAATTAATGTAGTAAAGCATACATGCGGGGACGGATTTTTATTTTTGTCCATAATAACCACTTGGGGACGGAGTTTTATTTCGTCCAAAACAACGAGTGGCATGTATGATTTGAAGACATTAGTTTAGGAAAATCTCAGCACATGGAAACTGACTTGAGTCACGGAGTGTTAGACCCTTACTAGAATTGTGTGGTTTGTGCTCGGCTAAAGAGAGGCTTAAAGGTCACCCCCGGCATGTAATCGTGAACTACGCCACGGGCTGAGGTTGACCGCTTCGGAAGAGTCAAGGTCGGGTGGAGCTTGAAACTTCCTAGGACGGGCCTCGACGGGTTTGGGGTTGGACTTGTGCGACTCGATAGTGAGTAGTTGATAACAATTATGTGCGCGTAGTGTGAGGTCTAACACGTGACAAAATATTTTATTTTTTTCAAAGGAAATAAAAAAAACAAATAAGCATGTAATTTACAACTTTCGAATCACCCGTGTGACCGATAAAAATGAACAAGAAATAAAAGTTGTTCTGTGCAGGCTCGGTGCCCACACACTGTCAAAACTGTCCATTCTGTTTGATGTTTCTGTTTCTGGGAAATGCCCAGAAGCGCGCGCATTCAAATGCCTACTCAGGAGGCGCGCGCGTTAGACTGAGAGAAATGGAGGCGCCCGCTTCTGGGCAGTACCTGCAAATCAGCGGGTTCAAGGGATTGCCTTGACCCTAAATTATAGAACTTTTTCCCCTGCAGTAAACGTTAGCACAAAAACATGAAATTTGAAGGACAAGACGGCAGGTGGGCGATTCTGGTAATAAGGGTCGGACGCGCGCGCTTTAGGCCAAGAAGGCCGGAGGCGCGCGCTTCCTACCCTTTTTACCAGAATGCCCAGAAAACAGATATAAGAACACCCAAAAATGAAAAAACGCAAGTTTAACCCTCTATATCCCCAGCGGAGCCGCCACTGTAGATAACCCGGGGGACCACGGCTTTGCTAGAGCGGTGAATTATCCTAGGATGTCTACTTGATTTTAAGAGTCGCCACCTATGTTTTAGAGGAACATAAGAAAAACCTAAAAAGAGCCAATTTTATATACAAAACCAGAGATTCGGGAAAAGATGGGTTCGGGGGTTAGGTGATGGAGTGGGAAGTACTTAAACACCCACTCCGCCCCGCTTATGCGGGTCTTGCTACTTTTGGTGTTCTAATGCTAAAAAGTCCTTCTATTGATATTAAAATGTTCTAACAATTGAGATGAGAAGAAAAGGATAAATAAAAAGAATGATTTTATTAATTAATTTATGCTAAAAGATTACATGTTGAATATGCTAAACAATTACATAAGAAATGAAATGGAATTTAATTAGTGTTTGGAATGTTGGAATGTAACCTTGACCAAACTTCAATAGTGAAGTGGCCTTTTGGTTGTATTCCTTTTATGGAGATTGCATACTAGTAAGACATAAATAAAAGAGAAAGAGAAAAGTTGTACCTTTAGAAAAGAGAACTTGAAACCTTGACTTGAAAGTGGTGTTGTTGTAGAGAAATGGTTGTGTAGAACTTTGTGTAGAGTTTTGTTGTTAAAACTCTTGTTGGGAGAATTTGTGTAGAGTTTGTGTAAAGAGAAAGTGTTCAAGGTCAAGGTCTAAAAATGAGGTCCAAAAAGAGATTGAAAAGAGGTCCCCTCCAATGATGGATTGGAGGGGTTTTTATAGTTGAAAGGGATGTTTTTGGTGCCAATTCGTGGTCACAAAGAAATGTTTCCCGGGTGAAATCCATGCAAAATATGCAAGATAGGGATTCTTGGGAGAAAATCTGTAACTGACGCCCCAGAGGCGCGCGCTTCCGGGTGTACCAACGGAAGGCGCGCGCTTCTGACCTCAAAAGGCGGAGGCGCGCGGCTTTGAAAAGGTAGTTTTGACAGAATGGACTAGAAAGTTAATTCTGTTATGCAGTTTAGTCCAAAACTAATGGATCAGTTAGGAACTTAACGGAAGTAATAGAAATTAACAAAAACAAGTAAAATAAAAATACTATGTATGCAATCGGGGTGAGAGGTCCAAAGCGGGGTGTCTACACTTTCCCCTTTTCAAATTGCAATAAATGTTTGAGGGTGTGTATATAAGAATGTGTCTTTCCCCTTTTCAAATTGCGATAAGAGTTTGAGGGTGTGTGTATAAGAATGTGTCTTTCCCCTTTTCAAATTGCGATAAGCGTTTGAGGGCGTGTTCATGAAGATAGGGTTTTACCTTTTTCAAATTGAAGGTGTGTCTTGAAAAAGGTTTTCTCCCGTCCCTTTTGTGAACCTTAGTATACCGAATCCTTATGTAAGTGCGGTAACTTGTCCTAGGAAATACTAGCGTGCACTAGAATGTGTCAAAATGACTAGTTGAACCTAAGGCACAAGTAGTTTATGCATGAATTGCGGGACGACACTCTTTGATTTTGGGAAAGTATAGCTAGGCATGTCCAAATGACAAAATGAGCACATGCCCACGTCCCTAGTGATCTCAACGACACAAAAATAAAGCTAATTTCGTGAAACTGTGTCAAGAAGTGTAAAGATCTTGAATAGCATGAACGTCGACCCTAGAACTAGGGAATGCACAAAATTGCTCAAAACAGACATAAATCGAGTAGGAAAGGATGATTACCGCTAGTTCGTGACATAGATGGACATCGGGAGACTTGTAGAAACCCGCTCCCACATCATTTAAGGCAATATGGTAGCCCCAGAAATTGCGTACCATATCGAGCCTTCTATCCGCTCCCCTTGGGTAACCCCTTCTTGCCCGAGCATCCATGAGCGAACCTAGAACGAATTAGGTAGAAATTTCGGGAAAATGGTGAAGATTATGCTCTCAAAAATCGCCTCTCCCTCTCTGTTTTTCAGCCTGAACTTCAAAAAATGAAGCAGACCATCCGTATGGCTGCTATTTTGAAAAAGAAGGAGACGCCTCCTTAAGCCGTACGGCTGGTATAGGCGAGAGGAAATCTCAGCCCACAATTTACACTTTGGCCCCTGGCGCCTTGAGCATGGTTCCCCCTAGGTTTCTGAAATAGGACTTAGGCCCCTCCCCCTTAGAAAATGTCCAGAATGCCCCTTCCGGCTCGTGAACCTAGAAAAATTAGGCTCCTACTGAAAATGTGTCCGGGCAGTCCATAGATGGACGTAAGACCAGCTTTGTTGAAATTGACCCGGCCGTGTTTCGTAAGCCCGAGTCAAGAATTAGAGCTTTGTTGAAATTGACATGGCCATATTTCGTAAGCCCGAGTTAAGAATGCGAGCTTTGTTGAAATTGACCCGGCCGTGTTTCGTAAGCCCGAGTCAAGAATGTGAGCTTTGTTGAAATTAGCCCGGCCGTGTTTCGTAAGCCCAGGTTAAGAATGTAATCTAGCCCGGCCGTACTTCGTAAGCCCAGGTTAAGAGTGTGAAATTAGCCCGGCCGTACTTCGTAAGCCCAGGTTAACAGGTTAAAAATATGAAAAAGTATCCTTTGGCCGTCCAGCGTGACGTAAGACCATTAGGTTTTGTGAGATTATGTCTTTGGCCGTCCGGCGTGACGTAAGTCCATTAGGTTAGACGTATCCTTTGGCAGTCCGGAATGACATAAGTCCATTAGGCTCCGTGAGATTCGTCCTTGGCCGTCCGGCGTGACGTAAGACCATTGGATTTTGTCGACCCGGCCGTACTTCGTAAGTCCAGGGTAGAAAGTGAATTCGTGAAAGTCCTGGCCGTACCTCATAAGTCCAGGATGAAACTTAAGACGTTATCGCCTCGGCAGTCCGGAGGGACGTAAGACCAGCTATGTAGTCGACCCTCCGCCATGAGACAAGTTGACTAGTTTGAGTAGTCGACCCTCTGCCATGAGACAAGTTGACCAGTTTGAGTAGTCGACCCTCCGCCATGAGACAACTTGACCAGTTTGAGTAATCGACCCTCCGCCATGAGACAAGTTGACCAATTTGAGTAGTCGACCCTCCGCCATGAGACAAGTTGACCAGTTTGAGTAGTCGACCCTCCGCCATGAGACAAGTTGACCAGTTTGAGTAGTCGACCCTCCGCCATGAGACAAGTTGACCAGTTTGAGTAGTCGACCCTCCGCCATGAGACAAGTTGACCAGTTTGAGTAGTCGACCCTCCGTCATGAGACAAGTTGACCAGTTTGTGTAGTCGACCCTCCGTCATGAGATAAGTTGACAGTTACCCTTGAGACGAACCTCTCCGATAGAGCCAAGTCAATCGAGTCTAGCCTCTGAGCCATGCCCATCATTTGAGCCTCTAAGCCATGCCAGCCCCCTTTTGTCAACCCCCTCTGAATAGGGCCAAGTTGACCAAACCCGGCCTTTGAGCCATGCCTGTTTAGGAAAGGATAAATGGATATCCACCTAAGGCCCATAGGTTTGAGTAGCCTTAAAATCTCTCACCCGAACTACGTTAGGCTTGATTCCCTCGAGTAGGGATACGTAGGAATCTTATACCTCTAGGTCCAGCCATAGAACAAATCGGCTATGCCGTCCTCCAATCAAAATGGGATGTTTATAGGTTTGAGTAGCCTTAAAATCTCTCACCCGAACTACGTTAGGCTTGATTCCCTCGAATAGGGATACGTAGGAGTCCTATACCTCTAGGTACAGTCATAGAACAAAATGGGATGCTTATAGGTTTGAGTAGCCTTATAATCTCTCACCCAAATCGGCTATGCCGTCCTCCCATCAAAATGGGATGCTTATAGGTTTGAGTAGCCTTAGAATCTCTCACCCAAATCGGCTATGCCGTCCTCCCATCAAAATGGGATGCTTATAGGTTTGAGTAGCCTTAGAATCTCTCACCCAAATCGGCTATGCCGTCCTCCCATCAAAATGGGATGCTTATAGGTTTGAGTAGCCTTAGAATCTCTCACCCAAATCGGCTATGCCGTCCTCCCATCAAAATGGGATGCTTATAGGTTTGAGTAGCCTTGAATCTCTCACCCAAATTGGCCAAGCCGTCCTTCCATCAGATTGGGATGAGTGTTTTATCGAAAACCCCGCTTTCTTCAAAAGGACTTGTTCGCCGCTCTCAAAAGAGACGTTGCCGAGGGCTCTGTAAGTACCCCAATCTGAAATTGACCTACTTAGAGGAATTCTTGGTACCATTTAGGAATAAACCAATTGGCTAGGACCTCACTAGGATAAACCTGATATTCCAGGACTGAACTGGAATTAAACTTGGAAAAATCCGGAAGTTCGCCAAGTCGAGTCGTACGGATGGTTTGGGCACATGAGGTCCCTAGCCGTATGGCTATGTTGGGCACCCTCAGCCTCTATAAATTGAACCCCATGCTGATCATTTTAGGGGGGGGGAGAAAACGTTTTGAGAGTTGTTACTCTGCCAGTGTGAGAGCAGAAAGTGAGTTATACACATATTTGAGTGATTAGAGAGGAAGATAGGCATAACCTTCATAGGTGAAGCCTCCTTCTCCCCATCTTCTTCTTCATCTCAAACTCTCTTTTATCTTTGTTAATATTACTTGTTCATCTTGTATTATTTATTCTTGTTCTTGCAAAGTCTTGTCCATTTCAATCACTTTACATTTCTTGCAAGTTTTGTCCATTTCAAGCACTATATCTATATATTATACAAGTCTTGGCCTTCCAAGCTATATATATTATGATTATATATGTATATGATCCAAATCATGAGGTGATTCAAGGTGCCCTTCACACCTAGTGTGTGATTTATGGGATAAAACCTAGTATGATCATGATCTGTTACATTTCATGTTGATGTTGTTCTTGTTTGGCCATAAGAGTCATGATTGGGGGATAAAGTTTCAATCTTTATCATCCCAACCATGACCTAGCCATAAATCACCAAGTATGGGACATAAAGATATGATCTTTGTGTTCTATTTGTGTCCCTAAAGGTTTAAACTTGCATAATAAGTCCATTTTGGTGGTAAAGTTTCAATCTTTATCCACCACAATGGTCATTTTGGCCTAAATGCCATGTTCATCAACTTTTCATAAATTTCTCCAATGATTGCCTTTGATCACACCCAAATCTTTGTTTTTGGGATTCCTTTGGTTATCAAAGTGCATATGAATGAACCTTCCAAAGTCTTGTTATTAATCATAAACTGGAAATCAACATTCTAGTCCAGTTTCAGCAAAGATACTCTGTTTTGACTGAAACTGGACTGTTTTTCTGATAAACTGTAAAAATGCCCTGGAGAGCCCTCCCCATCCGTACGGCTACTTTGGCCGGGGAGGACATTTTCCAGTTTCTTCCTTTTTGACCAGAAAGTTTGCAAAATAAACCTTTTCTGTTAAAAAATTAACTGGTTTTGTCAAAACAGTCAGTTTCTCCCATTTTGAAAACACACACACACACACAAGCACTTTCGTTAAATAACATTAGGGAGACTCGGCTTTGTCCGAGGCGGCTTGGGTGACGTGAAACTCTTCCCAAGACCTAACCTGACCTCCGAACTAATAGAATCTCTAACCTTTTCTTTTGTTGGGTTAAATAATTAACAAAAGTGGTGACTCCGTTATGTTTTGTGCGATAACCGTGTTTGGCGTTTCGCCCCCAAATCTCGTCGAATTTTCCACACGCGGGGGCAGGATCCTTACAATGGTGAATATTTTTATGCTAGTATGCTTGACTATTTATATGAGCATGATATAATTATGTATAATATTAATGTTCTGCATTGAAAGCTCAAAAATGATTATCAAGGTTGTGTTGAATATTTAGCATATGTGGTTGACGGAAGAATGTCTACACCAAAATTGAAGGATGTATCCATTCTTTTTGAGATCTCAGATATAATTTCTACTGAGTAGTACATGATACATGATGAGAATCTTGGGTTATCTTGAGTTGCTACAGTACAAATATAGTGCTGATATTTAAATCAATGTTCATGACATCGGTTGAGTTAAAAGAATTGAAGATTCAACTTGAGGAATTTCTTGATAAAGGATTCACCCAACTTAGTATATCTGCGTGGGGTGTATCTGTATTGATTGGCATGAAGAGATATGGTACTTTTCGATTTCATATTGAATGCAAAGAGTTCAACCAGGTGACTATAATGAACCAGTACTTGTTATGTATGGATGGTTTATTTGATCCCTGAAATTAATCAGTGGTCTATTCAGTGTTTGATTGATAAGTGGCTACCATTAGTTGGAAAGTCAACTATGAGGATATATTGAAAACATCTTCTTATATCAGGTATGCTCGTTATGAAGTCGTGATTATACTATTTCGATTGAATATGATCTAGCAGTATTGATGGATTTGATGAATAATATCTTCAAACCATAATTTGATTTTTTTGCGATGAATTGATTAATGACCTATTGGTGTATACCATGTCGCAGACTGAGAATTGATTGTATTGAAATTTCTCGAGCGAAACAATTGTTTCCAAAAGCTAGCAAGAGATAGAGGATCTATTATCTTGAAGTGGGTTTACTTCAGGCATCTTTGTTGACCTATATAAGTGGAAACAACCGAGGTACGCATTGAGAATTTCTTGATCTTGTTAGAGATTCATTAATGAATTTTGAAGGTAGCTCTATTATTAACTATTTGAAACAGAAAGCTACACTTTCTGATGTATTGATAAACGTGAAGCCAATTTTTTTAAAATATTGAAATGATGGATGACCACAACTTCAGTATTTGACCTTGCCTAGTGGATTCGACTAATAAGATGTTTATTTGGAGGATATGACCAGTGTTACTATTTTCTCATTTATGTGTCAAGATTCACCAATATAGTGGATATGATAAATTCATTATGCATAGTGAAGCTCGAACAAGAGATAAAACGTGTGTTAATTCAAAATGGTAACGTACTTGTATATGCTTCGAGGAGATTGAATCTTTATGAATAGAATAATTCTACTCATGACTTGAAACTGATTGTGATCCTACGGCTATTGTATTAGCGGATTTATTGAACATAAAGACTTGTATAGTACTTGTATATAACCACATTTGGTTTAAATTTCTTGGTATAGAACGTGTGGTGAGCTATTTTACCTCGTTCCTCTTGAGTATATATAATACCAGTTGATTTATTCAGGTGTCATTCCCCTTTTTCTGCTTCTTGTTAGTTACGTGCACCAGGTTCGAGGTTCCATTATAGAACCCCGAGACTTAGGGGCGTGTCACCATTACTGGGCTTGCTATTATCGGTGAGCCACTTGAGGTGGATTCGGACTTTACACCTAGCAGGGACGATATGATGCATTTTTTGGGTTTCTCTGTGCGTACCCTAGGCAAGGGTGTCCCTCTGAAGGCCTTGAGAGACAAGGTCGATGCCTACATGACTGTTAATGCTGGTTAGATACATCTGACTAGTACCTGTATTGCAGCTGTCTGTGGCTTTCTATGGTGGGCCTTTTCTGAGACGTTTTTTTGCTAACCATGCGTCGACTGATTTATTCACTCTTCTGAGTGTGTTGAGATATATGCAGCATGTTACCGATGCTAGTTGGGGTTCTGCTGGCTTGGCCCACAACTATGTGGCGAAGGATGAGAGTTCACGTGATCGGACGAACGCTGGTTTAGGCGGCTACAGTCATGCCTGAGAGGTACAATACTCATCTTCTTATGTATTCCTCCTTTATTTCAGCCCCAGTTTATTTTGATAGCATTTTCATCTCAGCTACTGTGTATTGACATCTTTTATGTTTCTCCCCTTTTGCAGGCCTGAGGTTACGCCATGTTTGGTCTCTTTACTTTCAACCTTCGAGACAATAATGTTACGTTCCCAGATACTCTGAGATGGCGCCGGGATAACAGGGATACCCGTGATGAGCAGGCTGAGGGGGCTGACATGACGGTGGAGCGTATGAGGCTATATTTTGACAGATGGGAGGTCGTCCCTGAGTCTTTTGTCGCTTTCTTCCCATAGCAGAGTTTGGGCATTGACCATGTTTATGGGTTCGCCGGTATGAGGCTGTTGATGATCGGCCTTGGTGGGGGATGCTTCTACTTAGGAGAAAGAGTCTCTCGCCAATAGGGTGGTGGCAGACTCGACGTCGTTGTCCCTTTGGACCCACCGGCTCATATGCTTAATTCTTATGCCATCGCGGAGGAGGAGAGAGGGGACCTCATTATCGGTCAGGATGCTTTTGACCACATATCCTTGGAGGACGATTATCAAGACTTCCTTGCTCGTCTCATGCCCCGATTGATTATAGAGGGTGATCAGGCTCAGGCCCAGGGAGTTGTCCACGTCCCTTTCCGTCCACAGCTTGGACCAGCTTCCTTTACCTACAGCGTGGCTGAGGGGGTAGAGAGCACCGAGGATCTTCCCGTGCATTTCGATATGCCTGAGGGACTCGTACCTCCTGCTGACGCGACCATGGTATGGTTTATGACCCTTCTTCCATCATTTCATATCATTCTACCATTTTATCTTTCTGTTTATTGTTTATCTGAAGATTTTGATATCTCTATTTGTTTCTTCTTAACAGGTGCCCATTTCTGAGTATAGAGAGGTCGCGGGACGGCTTGCCCAGTTTATGGCCTATGCCAAGAGGATGAAGAGAGAGACAACGGGGCTGCTTGGACGGTTGGCTCAGCAGATGGCGGAACTAGCTTCTTGCGGGAAGAGGCCTCAGACTGACGGATGATAGTGTGGCAGTGGTGACACATCCTAGATAGGATCCCCTATTCTCCCCTTTTTGTTGACGATGTATTTGTTGCCTCGGCGTAGTCGAAGACATTTTTTCTTTGGCTGGTACCTATGCAATAGTTATTTCCTAACTCTAGCACATACATTAGTTAATTTTAGTTTTTATTTCTGACTGTGTAAATGTATTGGCTCACATCCGGTTGGTCAACCGAGGGGTAATTTTATGAGATGGATTCGCGTTGGGCCATTTTATATGTGATGTACGAACTGTTTCGGGTGAATTTCTGAGGTGATCGAGACATGTTTTGACTTGTCGAGTAACCTGAGATCTGAGCAGAGTTTCTGTTGTTCTGAACTAAGAGATGCCTCGTACGAGATATCGATGTCTCGTATGAGCCATCCTTTCAATCTGCGGCTGTTTCTCCTTTTTCCTCAAGGATTTGGTATCCAAACTTGTATATAAATACCTCTAGTCCGTCCTAGAATACCATGCAGCCTTGAATCAGTTCTGGGAACCTTTCTTTTGGAGTAGAATTCTCAACCTTTTGCTCCCAATGGCCCTAAGTAAGTCCGTCCCTTCATCAATAATTGTTGATGAGTTCTCCTTGGACTCAGAATTAGTAGAACGTTACAAGAATGACTTAGCAACGTTCTTTCGTTTGTTCAATAAACCTCGCCAAGAGACATTCGTGGAGATGTTCGGTTTCAAGATCCTTTTCACCTTGAAGAATCTAAAGCAGAATGGGACCTTCTAAAGGGATTTGCACGCTTTTGGGATCCATCGACTCACCTCTTCAACTTTTCACTTAACGAGATGGTCCCTACTGCGGAGAAGATGGCGGCTATCTTGGATATGCCGTTGACCGGGGTGATTATGGTTCCTAATTGTGGCAAGGTACCGGCGGAGTCTCTTGGGGACTTATTGAGTATTGGCCTTCCTGAGGCGCAGAGTTACATTCATAACCGCTATGTCGATCTCCACGCTTTTCCTAGGAGATTTAAAGGTCGGGTGACTCATGGTCACGGTGTGGATTCCCAGTGCTGCCTCTTGGCACTGTGCTTATTTCGGAGCGTGCTTTTTATGAGCAAGTGTGGCATGGTGGACACGAAGCTCGTGGACATCGTTCTGCAAGCTAGAGGACGGGCCTTCAATATAATCCCTCTCATCTTGGGGGAGACCCTTCATGGTCATGATAAGTTACACCGAACCGGCTCTATGACTCGGGGAAGTCCATTACTGTTGACCATTCATTTGGCTTAGAGAACACTTCAAATATTTGGACTCTCCGATCGAGTATTCACCTTATACTTTCCATAGGCGGAGACTGTTAGTGAAGGGTCTCAGCATTGAGGAGTGGGCTCATCTTTTTGCTAAAGTGGAGACCAATGATATTTCTTGGTGCCCATCCTTCTGGAAGGTGAGGAGGTTTGTAGCTAATACCCTTGGGTACAACAGGGTCATCCTTCCGGGTTTGAGGGACTCCTCTTTCTATTTTGCTCGGAGGGTAATGCGGCAATTCGATCAACAGCAGGACACTTTCGTGTCAGGGGGACGGCCTCGAGACATTTCTTTTATGGACTCGGAGTTCTCTACGAGCTTGGCTCGCGCTTGGGGGCAAGGCACCACTATGGATCGTTGGACCAATCTTCGTCATGATGGAGGGAGCATCTATTTGTCCGATAAATACTTGAATTGGTTTCTCTCGAAACTCCGTCCTAGTGTTGAGGGTATTGATGAGATCCGCCGCTCTCTGTTGGGGGACCAATTCGAGCCTAGCTTGGATTTGAGGAATAAGGAAGCTAAGGAGGATCCTTCCAATGTCAGAGTAGATGCCACTCAGGACTTTCTGGTTAGTGACTTTTACAAGGACTTCCCGGCAAATTCCAAGCTCTGGATAGGCCTCATGTGTTTGCGAGACTGACTCCCTCGGTGTTCAGTCGACTTGATGTTCCTCCCGGTTTCGAGATACCTTGGTTCAAGAGGAAGAGGGATGACAAGGCGGATCGTGGTTAAGCCCCTACTAAGTTAAGGAAGAAATAGATCCTTAGGAGTATCGAGAGATTGCCATAGATAGACCATTGTTTAGATTTTTAGTATTTTATTTATTTTCTTTTACAAGTTGGTATTCATGTTAGAAATGTTCTTATTGTTTTCTTGAAATGCATTCAATTAATAAGAAGACAAGATTTTGATTTTATTTATTGAATAGACCGGACCAAAAGGCTGCCTACGTTCTCCTTTTACATCAATCAAATAAGGAGCTCAGGTCATCGTAGTTCTTGTTTAAGAAAGAGAAAAATACGTCTGCTGACTAACATGTCTCGCACGAGACATAGGTGTCTCGTACGAGACTGTCCCCTATCTTTTTTTTATGCACATCCTGATTTTTGCCTAGACCGCCCTTTCAGGTTTTCAATCTAGCGGGCTTCTTTTCTCGTGCTCTCTGCCCTAACTTTTGCCTAAGCCGCCCTTGAGGGTTTTCAACCTAGCGAGCTTTCCTATTTTCTTTTCTTTTGAAGAAGGGGATGGACTTATGCATAGTACTTCTTCAGCTTGTCCATGTTGACGGGCTTCGGCAGTTGATCTCCATCTAAGTCTGCGAGTTGTACCGTTCCTCCGGAGAATACCTTCTTGACTATGTAAGGGCCTATCCATCTTGGTCCCACTTTCCCATAGGATTGAATGGTCCAGGACGATGTTCGCGTAGGACAAGGTCCCCTTCTTTGATGTTTCAGGACTTGACTTTCTTATTGAATGCTCGGGTCATTCTCCGTTTATATTCTTGGATATGCTCGGCGTCTCGAAGTCGTCATTCATCTAGCAGGGCTAGTTGTTCATAACGGCTGTCTAACCATGCGACTTCTTTCACTTGGTTTTCCAGGAGAACCTTAGTGATGGTACTTCTAATTCGATTGGTAGCACTGCTTCCATCCCATAGGCTAGGGCGTATGGAGTTTCACCGATGGAAGTACGGATTGAAGTGCGGTAGCCCCAGAGTGCAAAAGGTAGCTGGTCGGGCCAGTCTCTGCCAGTCTTAGCCATTTTCCTAATGATGGTCTCTATGGTCTTGTTAGCAGCTTCGACTGCTCTATTGGTTTGTGGTCGGTATGGTGATGATTGATGTCTCTCTATTTTGTACTCTGGAGTAGTTGGTCACATTCTTTCTCAAAGTGCGTGCCATTATCAGATATCATCTCATGAGGTACCCCATATCGGCATATGATGTTGGTCTTAATGAACTCAGCCACCTTTGTGGCATTCAAGACTTTGTAGGATTGAGCCTCGATCCATTTAGTGAAGTAATCAACGGCGACTAATACGAATGAGTGTCCGTTGTGACCTGTCGGTGAGACTTTGCCAATGACGTCTATTCCCCATGTAGGAAATGGCCAAGGGGATGTCATAGGGTACAACACGGACGGTGGTGCGTGTTGCAGGTTGGCATGTATCTGGCACTTGTGGCATTACTTAACCATGTTGGTGCAGTCGGCTTCCATTGTAGCCCAATAGTACCCTAGTCGGATGATTTTCTTTTCTAGCATATTGCCATTCATGTGGGTTCCACAGACTCCTTAATGGACTTGGTCCATGATTTCTATGGCTTCGTGCTCATCGGCACAGAGTAGACACTGCTCGTGGTGTTTCTTGTAGAGGCGCTCACCTATAATAATGAATTGGGCGGCAAACCGTTTGAGGGCTATCTTCGCTTTAGGTGATGCGTCTGATGGTAATGTTTCGTCAAGGAGGAAACGCCATACATCATGATACCAAGGTTTATCGTCCAAGGCATTCACAGAGTTACACTCTTCTTTGTAGTCGTGCAGGTCTATGATTGAGTAATAAGCGGGAGTTGCTCGCCTTGTGACTTTGAAGGTCTTAACCTCAGTCCATTCGGGGATCTCCACAAGTGATGCTAGCATGGCTAGCGAATATGCTAAGCAGTTCTTATCTCTAGGAAGATAGTAGAAAGTGACCTCTTTGAATTCTTTGACCAAGTCTTGGAGATGGTCGTTGTATTTCTGGAGTGTAGGGTCTTGTACCTTCCATTTCTTAAGTGACTGATAGATTATAAGTTGTGAATCTCCTTACACCTCTAGTTCGGTCACATTTCTTTCTAAGGCTGCTTTAAGTCCCGCTATGCAAGCTTCGTACTCGACAATGTTGTTAGTGGCCTCAAAGTCAAGGCGGATTGCGAGTGGAGTGTAGAAATCTGAGGGATCTATTAGTAACATGCCAATGCCATATCCTCTTTTATTGGCTGCGCCATCGAAAAATAATTGCCACTTATTTTCTGCTATTGCCATGATATCCTCATCAGGGAATTGTGTGTCTTCCCCCTTCGCTTCATCACATGGAAATTCGGCTAAATGGTCTGCAGAGACACTTCCTCTTACGGATTTCTGTGTGATGTAAGTGATATCGTACCCTATGAGCATGAAGTACCATTTGGCTATCCTAGAGGAGACGTGCGATTTTTTGAAGATATATTTCATTGTGTCCATTCGGGCGATCAGTTGTACAGGGAACGCCTCCATGTACGGCTTTAGTCTCTCAGCTACCCATACCAGTGCAGCACACGACTTTTCTAATGCAGAGTAATTCAATTCAGCCCCTTGGAAGCGACGGCTGACGAAGTACACGGCGTTCTCTTTCTTTGAATCGGGTTGCTCTTGTTCTAGCATAGCCCCTAATGCAGTGTCATTGACTGTGAGGTACAAGGTCAACGGTTTCCCATTGTGCGGTGGAACCAACACTGGTGGATTTACTAAGTATTCCTTGACCTTTTTGAAGGCTTCTTAGCACTCTTCTGTCCATTCTAGGGATGCATTCTTCTTGAGGAGCTTAAAAATGGGCTCGCACATCGTCGTGAGTTGATTAATGAAACGACTAATGTACTAAAGGCAACCCATGAATCCCTTTACTTCTTTCTGCATCTTCGGTGGAGGCATATCAATAATGGCTTTGATCTTAGCAGGATCTGCTTCTATACCACGCTCGGTGACCATGTACCCAAGGACCTTTCCTTTTACTACCCCAAACGTGCACTTGGCCGGATTAAGTCTCATCTTGTAGTGTCTCAACCTCTCAAAGAACTTTCTGAGGTCAACAAAGTGTTGCCCATCGGAGCCATTGGAATGTATGATCATATCGTCGACGTACAACTCTATTTCTTTATGTATCATGTCATGGAACAACGTAGTTACAGCTCTCTGATAGGTGGCTCCGGCATTCTTGAGTCCGAACAGCATGACTGTATAACAGAACGTCCCCCAAGGTGTGGTGAACGCTGTTTTGTGCTGGTCCTCCTCGGCCATGAGGATCTGGTTGTAACCGGCGAATCCATCTACGAATGAATGGACTTTGTATTTCGAGGTATTGTCAACGAGCATGTCTATGTTGGGAAGGGAAGTCATCTTTCGGAGATGCCCTGTTGAGATCACGAAAATCAACACAGACTCAGACCTTTCCATTTGCCTTGGAAACTTGCACCGTATTAGCCAACCAGGTTGGATACTCTATCACCTTGATGAAACCAACACTCAGGAGTTTCTCTATCTCTTGTTTAACTTGTACTGACCACTCTGGCTTAATTCTGCGGAGTTTCTGCTTGACTGGCCTTGAATCAGGAAGCAGTGGTATCTTGTGCTCAACAATCGAATTGGCTAGCCCTGGCATATCTTTATAGGACCAAGCGAACACATCTACGAATTCTCGGAGAAGCGCTATGAGGGCTTGTCGGCCTTCCCCCTTGAAGAAACTGCCAATCTTGGTCTCTTTCGGATCATCGTCTGTCCCCAGATTAACTGTCTGCATTTCTTCGGCATCAATAGGACCATTTCCGCCACGAAGACCTACTTGCTTATTAATTTCTTTTCAGATTTGTTTGTTTTCTTGATCTATCTCGTCATATGACTGATTATTATCTAATTCGTTAGAGTTATTAGTAAATTCATCATTTAGGACGCTAGCAATCTCGGGATACTCAGAAAGATCTATTTTTTCATTAAGAAAATAGGGGAATACACGTTCCGCGATGGCATCCAATTCCTCTTGGGTGAGCTCATCGGTAGCGGTATCTGACTCTAAGGTAAGGGTTACAAATTTCCTTTCTCTATGGGGATGGGGAGTACATCCTAATTCTTTGATCAGGAAGTCTTCACTTGCTATGGGTCCCCCAGTTGTATACCAATTATGGATAGGTTAGTCACTCTTCTTGATGAACCCGGTGTAGTCTTGGTTCGGAGCGTCCCCCTTGTCTATTGCATTGATATGAGTGTCCTCTAGCTTGCAAAGGTTGAGAAATTGGCGCAGTAGGTCTTCTCCCAACACAAAGTCCCACTCACTGAATGCCTCGGCCTTGGTACCCCCTAATTCTCGAGGTAGCCACGAGAAATGCATCGGTTCTTTTTCCAGTGAGTACGGATCACAGTCACTGAAGATTTCAAAGCCCGGTTGGCATTTCCCCCTATGGTCGATCCATGGTTCAGGGAACATGAAGTATGGCAAGTTTTCCCCCTCACGTACAAAGTTGTTAGTTTGCATACTTAGTACTTGATTATGAGACAACATGTAACCGAAATAAATTCCATTATCAAACTTGGGAGTGCTCTCGCCCATATTTGGGACTAGGCAAGTAGTCTCCCCTTTCTCACTAGCTATTTCTATTACATTGATCCCTCCTCCCGAAGTTGGGAGAGGGTTTGTCACTACATTAGGAACCCCTAGCTGCTTAGAGTCTATGAGATCTTGAATCACATCTTTGAAGTGGTTGCAAGTATTAGTGTCGTGACCACTGAATTGGTGGAACTTGCAGTAGAGATGATGGGCATGATTCGGGGGGAGTTCCCTTGGAGTGGAAGGAGGCTTCCTTGGCGAGACCTTACCGGCTTCTACGAGTATGTCGAAGAGCTCTGCTTGAGTGATGCCTTCCAATTTGTTGTAGACTCTCTCTTTCTTCTTTTCCTTGTTGGGTGGAGGGACGGAGGAATAGTTGCTCCTCCCTTGATTATTGAAAGCAATGGCATTGACAGATGTGTCTTTGCTAGTAGAGCCTTTGCTAGGGTAGCGGTATCCACCATCTCTCTTGGCTTCTTTCCTACTTTTGAAGATGTCATCTAATCGAGGACCGGCTTTATGAAGTTCAGAGAAGCTTGGGAAGAAAGTACCGGAGAGACGGTCCTCATACTCATTACGGAGTAATTTCAGGAAGATGTGCATTTGGTCATCCGTAGTTGGCCTGTCAACAATCTCAGTGAGCTTGGCTCTCCACCTTTTGACAAAGTCACCAAATGTCTCATTAGTACCTTGTTGGATTTGTTCGAGGTCTCTTTTAGTGGGGCGGTAAATAGTATTGTCCTCGAAGCATCTTTGGAAGACTTCACATGCGGTAGCCCAATCGGTCCTTGTGGACAAGGGGAGAGACATATACCAATCCCTTGCCGCCCCCTCTAAAGTTTAGGGAAAGCTTTGGGCCAAGACGGTGTCATCCACTTTCATCGGAAGCATGGCCCAAGTGTAAGTTTCAACATGAACACGAGGACAGGTAGTGCCGTTGAACTTGGCTATGTCAGGAGTGCGGAACTTTCGTGGTAGCTTAGTGATTGAAGTGCGAAGTGCAATGGGGTCAAATGGGACGATGGAGCCCTTTGCTAAACCAAGATGTGCAAACCTTTTTTTCAAGAAACTCAGCAGTGGCGGAGTTGATGAAGTTGGTGTCATCACTAGCTTTCTTTTTCTTATCGCTTGCCTTAGTATCCTCGTCATCGGAGGAGGAGGAAGAATCGGATGTATTTGAATCAGATTCGGAATCATCATCCCTTTTGTTCTTTTTCTTAGCATGGGACTCCCCGTCTTTGGAGGGGGTTTTCGACTTCTTACTACCCTTCTTTAGTTCTTGGAGGTCTTGCAAGACGGTGTGTATGTCTTTGGCGTGACGATCACTCTCACGGGTGGCAATTTCGGCTTGCTCTCTGACTTGCTGCTCAAGTCGTGCGATGATGGCTTTTGCGGTCTCTAAGTTAGTGATGGGGGTACCGGCCATTACAACAACCTTTTGTAGTCTCTTGGTCGCGGGATCACGGATATAAATTACTGAAGCGATTGTGTTGGGAGTATGGAGCTACTTTTCTTGATCGGACGGACCTAGAGTGTAGAAACTGTGTCAAATCCAGGCTGGGGTCCCAACAAGTCATCTTTTATGAAACAGGGTTGACCAACACGACAGATTCACAGAAAAAGGAGGATGTCTCACACGAGACAATGGATGTCTCGTATGAGGCATCAAGCCTAACAGTCAGATTGAAGATTTTAATCATATTGGTCGGATGGAATTTAATACATTTTGAGAGGTTGTTACTACTCTAGTTCATCCTGGAACAGTGGATTCTGTCACCCTAGAATATGAGCCCCTTGTTTTTCACCTGTATTGCACTCTCCCAAACGGACAATTCGGGCAAGGGTCCTATATTCTCATCGGAATCCACCATTCAATTAATCCAAACCTAAGTGATTATGTAGTTGTTTTACACTTTGTTAAACAACGATTAATGCAATCAAACCTTGTGAATTTTAAGGGACAACCGAAAAGGACATGTTGAATGGTGCGGTCGAAACTAAGCCAAAATGGCATCCACAATCCCGTACAGAATAGTGAAAGTAGGAAAACACAAACTCGGATTCCCGTAGAGAGGTTCTCCATTCTTCCAAAATCCTTTGTTCAACATTTAACCGAAGGGACATTCGTCATATTCACAAGGGAGGATTATAGATTGTAAAGATGCGTTATCTTGGGAAAAGATTAAAACAGCCCTAAGAATCGAACTGACCGGTCTCGAGGAGTGTCTTATTAACTAGTATGTATGCATGAGGTTGATCCAAGGCTTACGGCTAAGGTTCCCCATGAACACTGTCTAGGAGCGTGTCACGGAGTGGGTACACCATCTTTGGAGAGACCGGCGAGGGCCATTCGTTAGAATGGGGGTGCTGACCGACATCCGTCCTCTGATTAGGACCCGGGTTTATAGGGTATGTAGTGCAATTAATCTACATGTGTGCACGTGTGTGAGAGTCAAGATCTAGGTGACAAGTAGAAAATAGAAAGTTTTTTTTTTGAAAGTAAAAGAAAAAACAAGCAATGGCCGGGCCAAGTGGCTTCCTACATTTCCCTCTTGTGGAGGAACTCAGGCCGTCGTAGTTCACACATAAGGCAAACACACGTAAAGCAAGGAATGAAACAATTAGCAAGTACTCCTGCAAAACAAAGGTTAGCCTTATAATATATGGGGAGTTTCTTCGTCGTTAGGAAGGTCCCAAGACTTCAGAAACAGAGGGGAGGGCGGACCTGAAACCCTGTGTACGTGTTTGAACCAAACAAAATCCTTTTTCAAACCAGAGAATCAGATCAGCCGGGCAGAACTGAGACGTCTCGTACGAGACAAGGGATCCCTCGTACGAGGCATCTCAGCTGAGGAACAGGTTACTGTACAGAATGCAAAATTTTGAAACAACGATGATTTTTTTCGACTCAAGTCTAACCCACTTACTGTGATCTCTTCCCCAGCGGAGTCGCCACTGTTTGCGCGCGAGGTTTTTTGTCCTTTTTCGAGGAACGTTTTCATCCTTCGATTTACCCTTTTGTTGATTTGAGAGTTGCCACCATGTTATTGTCGGAACACGGACCGAGATGTCTAGATTCGGGGGTTAAGTTATGAATTGGGAAGGTCAAGCAACACCCAATTCACCCAATCTAGGATTGGTCTTGCTAAGAAATCATCATCATCGTTTCAAAATCATGCGTACACGTACCAAAAGAAAAGAAACAAACAAATAAATAATTGCTTATTTATTTGGGATGTCGGATCATGTGCTTCGAGACCATCTCCATGGATTGGAGAGGCTCTAGGATGATCCTTTAATGGAATCACACTACTCAAAGCAAAGAAGGAGATGAGAAGATAGAAGCAAAGAAGGAGATGAGAAGATAGAAGCAAAGAAGGAGATGAGAAGATAGAAGGCAAAGATTTTACCTAAGCGTTTTTCTTCAAGAATCCTATGGATGGCCTTGACTAAAGGCCTTGATCTTCCAAATTCCGTGGGTATCGGAGAGGAACTGATTATGAGAGCTTCTTTGATCAGATTTGGGGTCTAGAGTTGACCGTTAATTCACTATTAGTCATTCTAGCCAAGAACAACTATATTTATAGGGGTTTTGGACCTAGGGTTTTGGCCAAGAAGGTAAGTTGAGGTGGGAATCCAAGACTTGATTCCCACAGAGGTATATTTGGACTCTAGAATCGGCCATGGGATTTTCCCCGGATTGCATGAGTGTTTTCCAAGAAAAGGGGTTAAGATCAACAAGGAAACTGACCAAAACCCGACTGTCAAGGGGGGATACCTCATACGAGACATCAATGTCTTGTTGGGTTTCGTGCAATCACGCGCAGTGGAAGATAGACATGAATAAAACCCAATAGCCTAGATCCGCTATGAACAATAATTCATAATAACAAGATGAAGGAAACTAACCCTTGTAGATCGTTATGTAAAACTTGGATTAAACGTTAAGACAAACGCCCTCTACCGGTGATCCACACAACGAACAGATTTCAAGAACGCCTTCTTGAACTTGACTGCTAGGTCTTTGGATTGATCAACGATGTTGAAGAACGATTCTTCAAAGCTCCTAACTATTATTGTGACTTGATAATTGAGATTAATCAATCACAATAAACCAAGAATATAATGTGTGATTTCTTTCTCTAAGAAAGACTTTGGAATTGATCAAATCAACTTCTAGGGAACTATTCCCGTCAGTCTGTATTTATATTCAAGGGGTTTCAGAAACCCTTTAGGACTTAGGTTTTCTTGTTTAACAAGAGTTTTCCTAAAAACTGATTCTGCCGGCAAAACCATCCGTACGGATGTTTCTGGAAGCATCCAGATTCAGCCGTACGGATCCTTTAGGCAGGACCCGTTTTACTTCATTTTTTTCGCTCCTTTTAATTATCCGTTCTGCGTGTGTGACCCAATAGGATTATACTAAGTTGGCAACGAGTCCGAACCAGTCAAACCTCGTAAGTCATAAGCGGACTCTAGCAAGCCATTATGACTACCCAATTAGTATAACTTTGAACTCCAAAGTTTCCTAAACTAGAATATAACACAATATCTTTGTTACACGATGTCTATTGAACGTAAGCCATGGTCAATGGTCAACTTACATTTGTTCAATGCTTTCTCGATCCCGAATGTATTGATAATACAAATCTTATTTAAGCACGGCCATGCATTTCATCAATACCATTCATTGAGTGGCCAAAGCTTGACATCTCTCTTGACGAGGAACAAATCCCATCTTGGCTTATTACTCTTCCCTACATGATTCCGATTATGCCAATCATATTATTTATAGCTATCCGGTTAGGGATAACGTTTGAATATGTCAAACGTAATGTTCATCATGTGGAAGACTGTAATAACCTCAGGTCTAAAGATTCCAGTGATATAACTATATGAGACTTAATTATGACATTGTGACCATGACATAAATCTCATAGGGGTCAGTCCAGTATTTGTTCTCCAACAAATACCCATAAGTCTAATTGTATCCCATACACCATAATCATCATATGATTATCTATTAAACTTATACTAATAATTAATCATAATTATCATGGACGGGGATTATTATAATAAACATGCAAAAGACATAATAATCAAACGTTCAATATCTTTATAAATAATAACATTTGTTTTACAAACAACATGCCTAAGGCATAACACTAACAATCTCCCACTTGCACTCGGCCTAATTAATGTATCGAATACCCATAGACCTAACATGACCATCATGCTTTGCTTGCGGAAGACCCTTTGTCAATGGGTCTGCAATATTATCATCAGTTGGTACTCTGCATATATTTACGTCTCCTCTATCAACGATCTCTCGAATGATATGAAAACGCCTAAGTATGTGTTTGGATTTCTGATGCGATCTAGGTTCCTTTGCTTGAGCAATAGCACCATTATTATCACAATAAAGGTCTATTGGATTAGCAATGCTAGGAACCATATCTAGTTCACCAATGAACTTTTTAATCCAAACAGCCTTTTTAGCAGCATCGGATGCAGCAATATACTCAGCTTCAGTTGTAGAATCAGCGACGGTACTTTGCTTAGAACTCTTCCAACTAACAGCACCTCCATTAAGCACAAATATAAAACCAGATTGCGATCTAGAATCATCCTTGTCAGTTTGGAAGCTTGCATCTGTGTAACCACTTACGACAAGATCATCTTCCATACCTCCATACACCAAGAATGAATCTTTAGTCCTTCGCAAGTACTTAAGAATCGTCTTGACTGCGATCCAGTGACTTTCACCGGGATCATATTGGTATCTGCTCGTCATGCTCAAAGAATACGAGACATCAGGTCTAGTACATATCATGGCATACATGATGGATCCAATAGCAGAAGCATATGGAATCCCAATCATTCTCTCACGCTCATCAGTCGTCTTAGGACACTGATTCTTGCTTAGAGATATGCCATGACCTACTGGCAAATTTCCTCTTTTAGAGTTTTCCATGCGGAATCTCTTGAGAACTTTGTCAATATATGTATCTTGATTTAAACCAATCAGTTTCTTAGATCTATCACGATAGATCCTAATGCCAAGGATATAAGCGGCTTCTCCCATATCTTTCATTGAGAAACACTTTCCTAACCAAGTCTTTACAGACTGTAGTGCAGGAATGTCGTTTCCAATGAGCAATATGTCATCAACATATAGTACTAGAAATAATACTACGCTCCCACTAATCTTCTTGTATACACAAGGTTCATCTTCGTTCTTGATGAAGCCAAACTCTTTGACCGATTCATCAAACCGAAGATTCCAACTCCTAGAGGCTTGCTTCAATCCATAAATGGATCGTTGCAATTTGCATACTTTATTAGAATTTTCTGGAATTACAAAACCTCCAGGTTGTGTCATATAAACATCCTCAAGTAAGTTCCCGTTAAGGAACGCTGTTTTGACATCCATTTGCCATATCTCATAGTCAAAATATGCGGCTATGGCAAGTAAAATTCTTATAGACTTGATCATTGCTACAGGCGAAAAGGTTTCATCATAGTCGATTCCATGAATCTACCTATAGCCTTTCGCTACAAGTTAGCTTTATAAGTATGCACCTTTCCATCTATGTCAGTTTTCTTTTTGAAAACCCACTTGCATCCTATGGTTTTTATACCTTCGGGCGCATCAATCAAGTTCCATACTTGATTGTCATACATGGACTTAATTTCAGATTCCATGGCTCCAAGCCATTTATCTGAATCAGGAGCGGACATCGCTTCTTGATAGGAAGTAGGTTCATCATCAACTACGACTTCCACTTCATTACTATCCGTCATGAGAAATCCATATCTCTCAGGTTCGGATCGTATCCTACCAGTTCTGCGAGGAACATGAGTATTCTGATTAGGTTCCACAACTCCTTGTGAACCTTGGTCAGATCCAATCATCGCTTCCATGTAATTTTCAGGTTCTTGAACCTCTTCAAGACTAATTTTACTCCCACAAGTTCTTTTGGAGAGAAACTCTTTCTCTAGAAAAGCACCATCTCGTGCAACAAACACTTTGTTGTCCGTGCGGTTGTAAAAGTAGTATCCTTTAGTTTCCTTAGGATAGCCCACAAAATTACATTTATCAGATTTGTGTGCCAGTTTGTCAGAGATCATCCTCTTGACATATACCTCACAACCCCAAATCTTCATAAAAGAAAGACTAGGCTTCTTTCCTTTCCACATCTCATATGGAGTCTTTGGAACAGATTTTGTTGGAACATTATTTAGTGTAAGAGCAGCAGTTTCTAGTGCATGTCCCCAAAAGGATAAAGGAAGATCAACTTGACTCATCATGGAGCGGACCATATCCAATAAGGTCCTATTTCTCCGCTCAGACACACCGTTCCATTGTGGTGTTCCAGGTGGAGTTAATTGTGAAACAATTCCACAATCTTTAAGATGATTGTCAAATTCTTGGCTTAAATATTCTCCACCACGATCAGATCGAAGTGCTTTAATAGTTTTGCCAAGTTGATTCTGTACTTCATTTTGAAATATTCTAAATATCTCAAAAGATTCACTTTTATGCTTCATTAAGTAGACATAGCCATATCTACTAAAATCATCAGTAAAAGTTATGAAGTATTGATATCCTCCCCTACCAGTGCTGCTCATTGGTCCATAAACATCAGTATGTATGAGTCCCAATAAGTCACTAGCCCTTTCACTACTCTTAGTAAAGGGTGCCTTAGTCATCTTTCCAAGTAAACAAGACTCACAAGTTTCATATGATTCAAAATCATGTGAATCTAAAAGTCCGTCCCCAGGGAGTATTGAGATACGCTTCTCATTAATATGACCAAGACGGCAATGCCACAAATAAGTATGATTTACATCATTAGGTTTGGATTTCTTATTTACATTATAGATATTATCATTATTTCCACTTTCAACATCAAGAACATAAACGCCATTAAATGAACATGCAGTACAATAAAGCATATCATTTAAATAAATAGAAAACTTCTTATTCTTAATAAGAAAACTATAACCTTCATTATCCAAACAAGAAATTGAAATAATATTCCTACTCAAATCCGGAATGTAATAACAATTGTTCAAAACAAGAATTAATCCGCTAGGTAAAATGACATCATATGTTCCTACGGCTAATGCAGCAACTCTTTCTCCATTTCCCACGCGTAGGTCCACCTTGCCATCTTTGAGTAGCCTCCTATTCCTTAGTCCCTGCACATTTAAACAAATGTGAGATCCACATCCGGTATCTAATACCCAGGAGCTAGAAGTAGAAAGTAAAATATCTATAACATAGATACCTGAATTAGACGCAGTCCCACTGCTCTTCTTCTTCTTTAACTCTTCCTTGTAAACCTTGCAATTTCGTTTCCAATGACCAATCTCATTGTAGTGGAAACAGATTGCATCCTTTTGGGAAGCAGGTTTAGCCACATTAGCGTTGGCAACAGTTGCCTTGCTAATCTTGGGTTTGACAACTTTTGCCTTACCCTTTTTGCCTTTTGAGCCCTTTCCTTCTTTAGATACAATGAGTACAGGAGCGGTCTCTTTACCGATTTTCTTTTCTGCCTGCTTAAGCATCCCATGCAATTCAGACAATGTCTTATCCATCCCATGCATATTAAAGTTCATGACGAACTGGTTATAGCTTTTGGGCAATGAATTAAGAATAAAATCGGTAGCCAACTCAACATCAATTGGATGGTCTAGCCTCTCTAGTTTCTCAAAGTAAGCCTTCATCTTTAAAACATGAGGGCTCACAGACTGTCCTTCGCTCATCTTGCATGAGACCAGTGCAGCTATAGTGTCGAACCTCTCTTGCCTTGCTTGTTCTTGAAACATATCTTTCAACGAAGCAGCAAGCTCAAATGCCTCCAAGTGTTCAAGAGTCTTCTGAAGCTCTGGACACATGACCGCAAGCATAAGACAACCCACCTCACGAGAATCACTTTTGTGTTTCTGTAGGCGTTTCTCTCATCCTTGGGTGCATTAGACGCAGGTTCCTCTTCAGGAACGGGCTCTTCAAGAATATAGAGCTTGTCCTCATGCTTTAGAACAATTCTAAGGCTATGGATCCAATCCGTGTAGTTAGCTCCATTTTTTTGAAGCTTTTCCTTCTCAAGGATAGATCGCAGTGATAAGTTTGTATTTTGTGCCATTATCTACAATTATGCAAACATATAATTAAATATAAGTACCAACTTAATTAAAGATATTAAAATATTAGTATTTCACAAATACTCCCACTAAATTATATAACCTTCATATACATTCAATGTATAATATAATTTAAATGGGCTAAGATCCATATATCATTTAATTTTACGTCCGCGAGGGCCTGCATAAAATTAAATTATTTAGGTAGATAACTCCTTATCAATCATATCATATATGACTCTTAGATCTTTTATGAGATTATATCAAGACATCTTATGTTATGCATGTTTTAAATCTCATTTGTGCCTTAGGCCCAAAACTCTTTTGATAGCCTAATTAAGTCAACCCACTTTAAACGCATAGGAACCACTCTTTCACTCATCTTGTTCATACATGAATAAAATCAATGCACCTCGCGAGGGTTTGAGCGCGCATGAAATTACCCATGTAATCCCAAGTGTCTTAATCATGGGTTGGCACGAAACTTAAATTTAAGAAGGGTCACACACATAAAGTTAATCAATTAACCGAATTAATTTTATGTGACATTAGTTGCGCTAGTTAGGGATTAAAGTGTGAAACCTTTGAGATTACTCCAATCTTAAACTCCTTTAAGATTCTAATCTCTATGTCTGCACTTCTGAACTTACATCTATTTCAGGAAACACGGTTTCAAAGACCAGCCATCTGAAATGGATCAAATCAGTATAGTCCAAACCTTCTGCAGAGCATCTTGAAATTGAGAGCACAAACCGTACGGTCGAAACTAAGCCAAAAGGCATCCACATTCCCGTACTAGGATCAAGAAACCAAGCAACTTCTCTATACGGTTGAAACTAAGCCAAGAGGCATCCACATTCCCGTATAGATTGGCCACTTGTCTCAAGATCTTTCATTGTCTCTTAATCTCACAGATTACAGCAGTTCTAAACTCTTTAGAACTCTGATTTCTGCAGTTACTTTGAATTCTTCGCAGAAAACTGTTTCAGGAAACACGGTTTTGAAAACCAGCCGTCTGAAACCAGTTTCTGTTTTCAGGTTCGAATTCTGCAAACAATTTGCAGAACAATCTGAACATGAGAAGTCAGAATGAATTCTGGGAGTGGACCAAAACCATCCGTACGGATGTGTTTGGAGGCTCCCAAACCAGCCGTACGGATTCTTAGGTAGAATCCCAGTTTTTCCAGATTTTCAGATTTCAGAAATTCGATCAATCTTAATATCGTGTTTATACATAATCAGATTACAGAAACATGAAATTGAAGATTACGAATTTTAACCCATCTAATTCATATATTCAATAACCAATTTATTCCACATACAAATTAGATCAAGATCATCAATAAAATAATCCGATTACAACATGATAATCTAAGTATGCAATCATACATATTAATCAAATCAATATTACAATCACATCAACTAGCATGCATATTTTATATCTCATATAAAATCCATCACATAAATTCATCTATCTCATGATCATACCAATTAAATAATCGCATTAAATAATTATATCATGATAATATTAGAATTATTGATCATCAACAGGTCTAAAGATTTCAGTGATATAACTATATGAGACTTAATTATGACATTGTGACCATGACATAAATTTCATAGGGGTCAGTCCAGTATTTGTTCTCCAACAAATACCCATAAGTCTAATTGTATCCCATACACCATAATCATCATATGATTATCTATTAAACCTATACTAATAATTAATCATAATTATCAGGGACGGGGATTATTATAATAAACATGCAAAAGACATAATAATCAAACGTTCAATATCTTTATAAATAATAACATTTGTTTTACAAACAACATGCCTAGGGCATAACACTAACATGTCTCGTACGAGACATCCATGTGCTGGAATCACATTTTTCCCCTCTGCAGCAGTTTTAATGTTCATTTTGGCCCCTGACTAACAGAGTCAGTCAGAAACTTAATGAAACATGTCCAACTTAACAAGTTTTGACCCAAATCAAAGGCGAGACAAAGAAGTAGTGCGATTATAAATGAACGTCCAAAATGGGGTGTATACAGAAACCTTACCACCTTTCCCTCAACAGTTACTATGTGAAAGAAGGTGAAGAATATTCAAACTTTGAGTTCGCAGAGCCATGGTTCGACCACAATGGAAAGCTGCAAAAGGGTTTTGAAATCTTCAGAGATGTCGAGTTTGACCGGGCCAATCTAGAGCTAAAGTATATGGAACCTCGAAAGACTGCTGGCAGAGTTACTACCATCCAAAATGAGTACTGCATCAAAGTGAACAAAGACCTGACTTACGATACGGATTTCGTGTCACTCGATGAACCGTTGGTCGGCGAAACTAAGGAAACAGAACCATGGGACGGCCAAGATTTGTTCCAGCACTTGAGCCTAGACGATGACATCGTGGCTGTTATTGAATGCGGACCTGTGACTATTGCTATCGAGAATCTGGGGCTGGTCAGCTCACCCCCTAAAGAGTCAATTCCCCCTAAGACAGTTAGGTCCCCCTTTCTCACTTATGAGTCCGTGTCTCTGTCTAAGTCTAATGATCTCAAGTCAAAAGACTATGATGTAATCGCAAACACTATCTTTCCTCGTGCATTAATTGAAAGTCTTGATCTTTCCGAGTATCCCGCCATAGCCGCTCTTTGTTAGTACCCGATCTGAAAATGAGTTTATTAGGGCTTTCCCAAATATACAAGGACTTTATAGGAATTAGAAACCTTGCAAAGACTTGTCCCGGATTCCTAAAATATATCTCATTATTCTAGAACATCTTAAAAATGGACAAAATAGGGTTTCCATAAAACAAATAAAACCCTAGCTTGAAAATCACGCCAGCCAGGAATGATGGCCACGCGGCCACATTCGACCTTGTCCACACGGCCATATTCAACCTTGGCCAGGTGGCCAACCTCGCCTCAGCCAATCCCAGTCGTCTGATCCCTTGGTCAGATAAAGCCATTACATCCTCTTGGTTAAGGGTCCGAATTTTGATCAATCTCAATCTCCCTAAGTGACGATTTTTCTCTCTAATTAAGCATTTCAAGCATCCAAGAACATCTTCAAGAATCCCAAGAAGATCAAAGTTTATTTCTTGCCAACATAGGTATGTTTTCTAACTTTTTCTTCATGTTCTTAGTTTAGATTCATAATATTCATGTTCCTTGCATGTTTATTCATATGTTCATCATATTATTCATATGTTCATAATATGTTCTTCGCATGTTCATCATATTCATAGATTAAAACCTTATTTATGCTATATTTAGGGTTGCGGTCTTCATGTTTGCATGTTATTTCATAGCCGATGATGATATAGGGTTCATCAACCCGAACACGATCTAGGAACTACTTCTAAACCCTAATATTTAGGTAATTTCCCCCTCATTATGCATGATCCCGATTCTTCTGCCTATTCTAAATTCTTCTCGAACTACGCTGACCTGAGCTTCTCACATGAGAGGAACGTAGGCAATCTTCAGATTCGGTCTCAAACACATCGCACACAACATACACCGCATCATGATAGAAAGATAGATCATTCGGGTGATAGGAGTGATAACGTTCAATATTCTTCTCTTGTCGTAATTTGACCCCCGAACCGATTAACATGCTTTTTTCAATGTTTTGGCTATAATTAAAACGGCGTGGCGACTCTCATAATTTTTAATGTCGTTATGAATATTCCCTTTGATAATAATAATAATTGCAAGATACTTCCCATGCGTCGCTTCATCGGAAAGGGGTATTCACAGTGGCGACTCTGTTGGGGACTGCTTTGAAACTTTTTCAAACTTAGTAGGTCTAACTTTCATTTACATCATGATGTTTGCCATGTTTACACATGCACCTCACACTTTGCCATGTTTACACACGCACCTCACACTTTGCCATGTTTTCACATGCACCTCACACTATGCCCTGTTTGCACGTGCACCTTGTATTTTTGCCATGTTAATACGTGTGCCTTGTATCTTTTCAATACATGTAGTTTTTGTACTTCCGCCATAGTACTAAGGTCAAACAAGACTTTGCTATGCTCCCTTATACATTCTTATACTTTCCCTCTTCTCTCTCTCTCTTGCATTGCATCATTCAAAACATTAAAACTTCTCTTTTTTTCTCCTTATAAAGAATTAGTTTCTTGCCACACACTACCACTAGTCCGTGTTAGCACTGCACATGTCCCTTATTACCCCCGGAGTGCGTGAGGTGCGGGAATTAGTGGCACTACTGCCGCCCTTTTTTCAAGTCACTCGTTCACTCCACTCACCGTGTACGCTCCGCGAGCGGTGGGAACCTTTATCCTACCCGTGTTAACCTACACTAGAGGTTAGGACACTCCAAAGTTTTGACCGGTTGGTTTGGCTAGATTTCTCTTACTAGACAGATAACGTGTTGTCTACGTCGAGTCATCCCCAAGTCAATGATGAGTCGAGATCTTTTGAGAGAAAGTGCACAAAAAAATTGATTTCCCTACAAGGGACGTGCCCTGGTAAGATGAGTGTTTGTTGTCAAGATCTCCACTCATCATTCACTTGTGTAGGATGCTACATTTACTACACGTTAAATGTATGTAAGGACGGGTTAGTCGTAGGATCCATTGGTTGGTGGAAGCCGCTTGCCCTATAGGACCCTCGCCCAAATTGTTTGTTTGGGATGTGCAATACAGGTGAAAAACGAGGGGTCTATAGATGTAGTGATGGCCTCCACTGATCATATTTTCTAGGTTAGTTGCGAAAAAGGGGTACCCCTTCCGACCAAGTAGGATGTAAATAATGTATGTTTTCTTGTAAATTAAAATATACTTCGCATGATCCTTTCCCATCCTAAAAACCATCTCCCTTCAACCTTTCAGCAAAGCAAGTTTGGGTCCGTTCGGGTGGTCGACTGCAATGTGAAGCTTCTAATCCGTCCCCATTCTCAGTCTCAACATCAGCAATGGCAACTCCGACCTTATCTTCAGTCTCTGCAGCCTTCGTCGCTCCCACTGTTAGCACTAATGAGCTCAATACCGAGGCTAATCTCAATGGCATTCCCCCAAGCCTCCAGAACTTCCTCGCCGGTCTTGAAGCTAAGATCAAGAATCTCAAGGAGAGTAACAAGACTTTGGAGAATCACAACCAACAGTTGAGGAGCCACATCCAAAAGAAAGGAGCCGATCTGATGCCCGATGGTGAGAATTTTATCCATATCGAGGATGAAGAAGTTGATACCAACTACCCCGTCAACACCGGCACCCCTACCTTCCACTTGCCAAGCTACAGAAATGTCCCACCTCCTTCTCTCTATGCCCAAAAGGGATCCACTACCATGATCAAGAACAAAGGCATCTACGAGCCTTCCCCTGAACTGCTTGGTGGCTACCTCTCCGCTAGCAAGTTGCATGCACCCTCATTGCCTCTTAGTATTGGGATGGTCGCTGCCATCGCTTCAATGACTCCTCCTACTGCTCTGCCGGAATCAGTCCCCGACATCTCCAATCATCCCGTGGTCATGGCTATACAAGAGCAAATGTGCAAGTTGATTGAGACCGTGGATATGCAAACTGCACCGACTACCAAGACTATCAACCCTAGTCAAGTAGGGGCTCTCCCCAAGGATTTCAAGATGCCTAAGGTAGTGATGTTTCATGGTGATTCTTGTCCTAAAACCCATTTGGACAGTTATGTATTGGCTATGAGGGCTCGTGACTGCACCAACGAGCAAATGGCCCGTGTGTTCCATAGCACTTTGGATGGTATAGCTCTGCGTTGATTCTTGGGGCTAGAACCAAGTCAGAGGCAAACTTAAGATCAAATCAGTGCCATTTTCTGTGAGAAGTATCAAGCTAACTTGGATTGGAATGTCAACCAAACCGATCTTGAGAACACCATGCAGAAGCCCGGTGAGGCTATTTATGAATTTTACAAGAGGTGGAACCATCGACTGTGTGAGGTCCAATACCCACCTAAGGCGAAGGAACAGAAACAAATTTTTTACAAGTGTTTGCTCCCTGAGATGAAAGCGGCTATAGGTAATGGTTACATCCCCGATTTGCGAGAAATGGTTGACGCCGGAGTGAGTTACGAAGCTGGGATCACCGGAATTGCGCCGCCGAAAGACAACACCAAGACCAACAACAACTCCTTACGCTACAAGGCTCCCTCAAACCCCACGCCTCCTAAGGTTGGGAAAGAAACCATCAGACAAGTCAACATGATCTAAAATGATACCCCATTTGATGTTCAAGCAGTCACTATGAGTGGGGCCCCACAACAAAGAGAAAAGGAACACTTTGATGATTTTGGTATGCCTATGGGGAAAGTCTTTGATGTGCTAGTCAAAAGAGGTCTCATCAAGCCGCTAGAGAATTATCAACCCACAAACCAAAGAGCCGACGTGGATGCCTCCAAGTTCTGCAAGTACCACAAGTGTATAGGGAACACGACCGACGAGTGTATCCAATTGAAGCGTATAGTGCAAGGGTTGATCAATGACAAGAAGATTGAGAAGCCTAAGGGTCCCAATGTGGTTAATAATCCCCTTCCCAACAATGGTGGGGTTAACATGGTGCAAACAAGTGAAATCAGCATTCTAGAGCTCATGGATTCCTTCGCCAAAGGCAAGGTGACAATGGCTAGTGTGTTTGAAGTGCTCGTGAAGATGAAGGTCCTCGAACCGTTGGAAGGACATCTCCCACAACTAGGCTGCGATCTGTCGAAGTTCTGCCACTACCACAAATGTACCGGTCATACTACCGAAGAATTCTTTGCCCTCAAGAAAGCCGTGCAAGAGCTCATCCACGCGGGCGTTATTGAAGACCCTAGAGGTTCCGTAGCGAATGATGTACTCATGCTTGAGAAGAACCTCACCGCTACTATGGTCCCGTCAAACACTACCCCAGAGAATGTCACACACATAATTGGAAATATCCACTATGGGAACATCATCACTTTCTCGGAGTTAGACAAGCCAATGTTCGGAGTTGATCACAATGAACCCCTATATATTACTATAGAGGTGGATGGCAAGAAGATTCCCCGTGTATTCGTCGACAATGGTTCTGCTATTAACATCTTGCCGTCAAGGATGATGGATGTAGTCGGTGTCCATGGTGTTGATTTGAGCCCGTCTAAGAAAACAATCAAAGCTTATGACTCAACCTGTCGCGCAGTTATAGGCGTTGTCACCCTGCCCATCATGATTGGAACCAAAATCCTACCCACCGAATTCCATGTCATAGACATTCCCGCAACCTTCTCACTCCTCCTCGGACGGCCGTGGCTACATCAGTCAGGCGCAGTACCCTCTTCCTTACATCAATGTGTAAAGTTTTAGTCTGGTAGCGAGGTGACTGTTATCTACAGTGATCTAGTAACTTCCTAAGGGACGGACACCAAGGGCATTCCCGTTTTACAAATACAGCATGGAGAGGAGAGTAGACTGTTCAATGGCTTTGAAGTAGTCGCTCAGGCGCAGATCTGTGCAATTGACCTCATAAAGACATCAGACATGGTTGTACCCGTTGTCAAAATATTGCGGAACATGGGCTTCATACCAGGGCTGGGACTAGGTAAGAACATGCAAGGCCCCACGAATCTGATTGAAGAAGTTAATCACCGAGGGTTGTTTGGTCTTGGAGACACTCTCACTCTCGAAGACAGAGCGGAATAGAAAAGGATAGAATTCCTCAAGAAAGTGAAGTTGCCATACAAGAAGCCTGAAATGCGGCCGTACCGCCTTTCTCTTAACAGTTACTTCGTTAAGGAAGGCGAGGAGTTTTCGTGTTTTAAATTTGCAGAATCGTGGTTTGATCACACCGGCAAGTTATAAAAAGGGTTCGAGATCTTCAGAGACGTAGAATTCGACCGGTCTAACTTGATGCTGACTTATATGGAATACGACGAGGATACGGGTAGAATCAAACCAATAAGTACGAGTATGCCACCGAAGTCGCAAGTGTCTTAGCTGATCAGCTAGAAGCCGCAACCCTCGACAAGCCGACAGCGGAAGCCACAGAGACTCCGAGTTTGACTGAGACGTGGGACGGCCAATATCTCCTTCAACATCTGGGTTATCTGGGGCTCGACAATGACATGGTAGCCGCTATTGGGGATGAATCAGAGAAAGACGTCGATCCGAGGACATTGGTGGTACCCATGGAGGGCAAACTGAAGAATTGGTGCACGCTCAGAGGTCCCATAGCTACTCCTGAGTTCATGGTGGAGACATTGGGGCTTACTCATTCCCCTGCCGCTCCTCTCGCAGCACCTCCCGTCACTTCCTCGAAATCCCCCTCCCCCGATTCTAGTGTTTTTAGCTTTGAATTTGAGTCTTCCTCTAAGTCTGACGACCTCACGTCTGAAGACTATGACCTTGTTGCAAACACTATATTCCCTTTTGCCATGAATGAAGCCCTCGACCTTTCCGAGTATCCCTCCATAGCCACTCTTTTAAATGATAAATTAGCTAATGATCAACCTAATGATATACACTTAGTTAATAATGACTCATTAGAAGAGGCGGACACAGACATACTAAACGATGAATACATAAAAGAAATTTCAGAACATGTTATTAATCAAAGGGAATCTCGAGCCCAAGCTGCCGATGAGGTGCTAACGTGCGTGAATTTGGGAACCGAAGCCGAACCAAAGGAAACGCAGATTGGGAGCTTCTTCAGCAGAACCGAGAGGGAAGCATTGATTGAGTTACTCAAGGAGTACGTGGACGTGTTTGCATGGTCTTACAAGGATATGCTGGGGCTTGACAACTCGATCGTAGAGCACAGAATCTCGACAGCACCAGATGCCAAGCCAGTCAAACAAAAACTGCGCTGCACTAAGCCGGAATGGTCCCTGCAAGTGAAAGAAGAGATTGAAAAGCTACTCTGCGTAGGCTTCATTAGGGTGATTGAATACCCGACTTGGTTGTCCAACATCGTGACTGTCAAGAAGTCCAATGGAAAAGTTCATATATGTGTGGATTTCAGAGATCTCAACAGGGCTACTCCGAAAGACGACTTCCCCCTGCCCAATATTGACATGTTGGTGGATGCGACTGCCAACTACGAGGTCAAGTCATTTGTAGATGGGTTAGCCGGCTATAACCAGATTAAGATGGCCGAGGAAGACCAAGAGAAGACAGCCTTCACCACTCCATGGGGTACTTTTTGCTATAATGTCATGCCATTTGGGTTGAAAAACGCTGGGGATACTTATTGTTGGGTATGATTATTATAAACCACTCCTATTACCTAGATTTGATTGATCCCATAACCTAATTTTATCTCTTGTGGACTTTAGGATATATTGTAAAAAGTGTTAACTTCATTTCTTAGAATAGTCCACTTTGATAGTATAGGCTTTAGATTGATAGGCTGAAAATTTTCTAAGTCTGGAATTTTAGTGGTCAAGACCTCGACCGTGAATTCACTTGACCGTGGAAGACCACCTGACCGTGGAAGACCACTTGACCGTGAATCATGACCGGAAGTCAGTGACCGTGAAGCTTTGTGGCATATCTTGACAGGTCACATTTGACCCCTCGACCGCAGATGCCCTTAGGCATATTGACCGCAAGAGCTTCAACCGCAAGTCTTGACCGCAGATGAGCAGAAGTTCAAGATCCCAAGTATGTTCAAACTTAACCATGGTCACTTGTATCAAACTATGGTTAGTTTAGAACGTTGCAGAACTTGGATCCCAAGTAATTCAAATTTGAAATTCATCTAAGTGGGACCACCTCTTATCTGCAAAAAGGACAAACTCAGATTGAGCACCAATCAGAATTCAACAGCTCATTGTCCTTCAACTTGGAGCCCAAGTAAATCCAACAGCTATTTTCTCATTCAAGGCTATAAATAGCCCTTAAGTTCTTCATTGAAAATAGCTGAGATTCTAAGAGAGAAATTGCTGTTGAAATACTTGGTGATTGAAGATCATACTCAAGATTTCCAGAATCCCTTGAATCTTCAAAGAACTCACCTTCAAACCTTCAAAGATCTCCAGCAACATTCAAGTCATCTCAAGCCTTGTAACACTTAAGATTCTTTAGGCTCTAAATCATATAGATTTCAAAGAGCTTCAGACTCTTACACACACACTCACCCCAATTGATCAATCACTTAGATTGAATCAAAAGGGATACACTGGTCTAAGTCTAGGATTTTTTCTTCATAGAAAGTAGGTGTTGATTCAATACTTCATCTCTGTAATCTGTACACTCAAGAATCAATATATACCTCCATTCAAAATCCAAGACTGACCATCTTGGTAAAGGACGTAGATCTTTTTAACAGATCGAACCTTTCCAAATACTTGTGTCATTTTACCTTTCTGCAAATTTAATTTCAAGTATTGTTCATCTTGTTCTTCATTGTTCATATTAACTTTGTTTGTCGTTTAGTGTTTGATATTACAGATATTCAAACGTATTGTGAATTGTGTTTGTTTGTTCTCCACATTGCCTAAGTTAAAAATCTGACTAACTTATATTTTGCCAAAACTTCTAAGACAACAACTTTCAAATCTCAACCTCTTGACCGCAATCTCTTGACCGCACTTCACCCTCGACCGGACTCACTCGACCGCTACCTGGTTGACCGTGAGTGCTGGTATTCCTACTTAGAGATTTTAGTCAAAACCAACCTTTCCCATTTCTAACGAAAACATCCGCTGTGCATATTACCCCTTGACCGTGTGGTTTTAACTTGACCGCATATTCAAGAGTAAGCACTTGATTGAATTTGAAAAAGGGTTGAAATTTTAATAGGCTATTCACCCCCCCCCCCCTCTAGCCTCTTTTCATACCCTTGTTGTGTCTTTGGGACCAACAAGTGGTATCAGAGCGGACACCTTTATAAAACTTCTGTTTTTCAAGCTTAACAGCTTGGGTGCCGATTCAAAATGGCAAGTCAGAAAACTATGGCAACGGTTAACTTCACTAACGTTCCAGCGTTCGACGAAGATAATTTTGACGTATGGAAGCACAGCATTCTAACTCAGTTCTACTCCATGGACGAGCAACTTGGTGATTGTCTTACCATTGGACCATACTTCCCAATGAAAGCTAATCCGGATCCAGAAACCAATGGTGCAAATCCAACTATCAAGAAACCAAAAGCTGAATGGACCGATGAAGAGAAAAGACTAGTTGGAATGGATGTGAAAGAAAAAAGCATACTACTAAGTACCTTGAGTACGTCACAGCATCGACAGATCATGGAATGTTCTACTGCAAAAGAACTTTGGGATGCAATTGAAGATTACATCGAAGGAGATCAAGCTTGCAAGGAAAGCAAAAAGTTTGCAATTCAAAGAAGATTCAACAACTTTGCTAAGATCCCCGGTGAATCACTAAGAGCCACTTATGATCGTTATTGTGAGATCGTGAGTACTTATACAGCACTCGGAAAGAAGCTTACCAAGAAAGAAATCAATGTTAATTTTCTTGCCGCTCTTGGTTCACAATATCTACACAAAGGAAACACTCTTGAAGATACCAAGCTACTAGATGACATGTCTCTCAGAAGCCTCTATGCCAACCTCAAGGTCTTTGATATAAAGCTTAACAACATTGCTGAAATGGAAGGAAAAACAAAGAGCTTATCGTTGGTTGCTCAAAAGGAAGAAGTGATCGAGGAAGAAGATCCAAAAATCTCCACATCAGATTTACTTGATATGGATGATGATGATTTTGCTATGTTCGTGAAAAGATTCCAAAAGTTCAGAAAGACAGCAAGACCCGGATCAACAAGCAAAGCTCCAACAAGGTTTTCAAGGAGCAGCCCTTCAAAGAAGAAAGAGAACTTCAACTTCTCCAAGAAGAAAGAGGATCTCGTTTGTTTTAATTGCAGGAAACCCGGTCATTTCGCTTCAGAATGCCCAATTCCCAAGTATGAGTATATGAAGAAGAAAAGCAACATCAATCCAAGATACTCAAAGCAAAAGGGGATGGTTGCTGAAGAGGACTCTACCACAAAAGAGTTAGCTACCTGGATAGAGTCAGATTCTGATGAAAGCGACGAGGATTCTGAAGAAGGTCACATCTGTTTGGTCGTTCAGTCCGATGATGAGGATGATAATAAAAGTCTTCGCTCACCAAATGCAAAACCTAAACGGATAAGTTATACGGCCGATGAACTTACAGAAAAAGGATTCCTAACTCCGGTTCAAAAGAATGGTGATCTTCTATTTTCAAGATGTGATATGAGTGCAGCAAAGAAGGCTCTACTAAACCCCAAAGTGAAGGAAGCTCTGTCTACCACACCACAAGTCAAATTTGACATTTCCCCCGATGAACAAGAAAAGATGTTTGCAAAAGCTGAACAGGTAATTAGTAAATTCTCTGGCATGAAGGAAGCTTTAGCACTTTCAACTGAAGAAATTTCCCAGCTTAAGACGGAGAAATCTCTATTAAGATCTGAACTCATCCTCCTTAAGGAGCAGATCAAGAGTATTACTCCTCTTACTGATCGAAACCGTTTCTTAGAAGAACAAAATGCTATATTTAAGGTTAAAAACGAAGAATTGGTTGCTGAGATAAATGACCTGAAAAGGATCACAAATGAGTGGACCAATTCTCGTGACACTATGGAACAAATCTTAGAATCCCAAAAGTCTAGTGGTGATAAGGAAGGCTTGGGATTCCAAACTAGTGACAACCTTAAATGTGCATCTTGTTGTGAAAGAGATGAGAAATTTACCCAGCAAACTTTGGAAGAGTCGAAGGCTAAACATCATGTTTCAAAGGGTGTAGGACAAGAACCAAAGAAGAAACTAGTGTTTAATTATGTCTACCCTAAGAAACAAACTGGCAAGGCAAAGTTGAAAGGTATTGCCATGGATGAACCTGCTGCTGCGGCAAGCACCAGTAAGGTTGCTAAGTCTCCCGACCGCATGTACTTACCGCAAGGTCAGTCGACCGCTCCTAGGAAGCTGGCGACCGCATCCTGGAAGCCGGCGACCGCAAGTGGCAGCAAGGCAGCAAAGTTCAAGAGGATGAACTTTGTTAAGGAGACCTCATCCATACCAGTAAACAATGTTATGCTCAAGACTTCAACGAAGTTTGTTAACCCTCAGTTGGGTGGCTTCCACCATTGTTCTGTGTGTGATGGTTATGGTCACAAGGCTGCTGAATGTCTTTTGAGATTCACACCCAATCCCAGAAAGAGTAACCCTCCTTCTGTGAGGCAAGTGTGGGTTGTCAAAAGTTGCTAACCCTTTGGACCCAAAAGAATAAAAAGGGGACCTTGTTCTTAAATGTTTATTTTACAGGTCCTCTGCTTAATGGCCGGACATTCCAAGGATAAATCAAGCTTATGGTATCTCGATAGTGGCTGTTCAAGACACATGACCGGAGATATCAACTTATTGGAAGATGTCCGTGAAGAAAAAGGGCCATCAGTAACCTTCAGAGATAATAACAAAGGAAAGACTGTAGGATATGGAGTCATTCGTAAAGGAAAAATCACCATCCAAGAAGTCTCTCTAGTTATTGGACTACAACACAATTTACTCTCAATATCTCAGTTCTGCGACAAAGGATTGCAATGCCACTTCACTTCAAATTTCTGTCTCATCAAAGATGGCATATCCGGCGTCACTTTGCTCAAAGGGATTCGTAAGAAAAATGTTTATGTTGTTGATTTTAATTCATCTTGCATTTCTTCTAATCTCTGTTTTGTAGCAAAGAATGTTAGTGAGAATAGTTGGCTGTGGCATAAAAGACTAAGTCACTTAAACTTCAAGTATCTTTCCAAGATTGGTAGAGAAAATCTAGTTCGTGGTCTACCCAAAGTAGCTGATCACCACGATGAGAAGTGCACAGCATGTCAACTAGGCAAACAACCAAAAGCGTCTTTCTCCACCAAGACGACACCTTCAACTTCTAGATGTTTGCAACTACTACATATGGACCTGTTTGGACCTGTTTCTACCGCAAGTATTGGAGGAAATAGATATTCCTTAGTTGTGGTAGATGACTACTCAAGATATACGTGGGTTGAAATGATGATCTCAAAGGATGATTGCTATGACATTTTGACCGCACTCTTTAGACAGCTCCAAACACAAAAGGAAGATGACATCGTTAGTGTTCGATCCGACAACGGTACAGAATTCAAGAACAACGGTGTAGCTCAGTACTGGGATGACCATGGTATTGACCACAACTTCTCTGTTGCTGGAGTTCCACAACAAAACGGTGTTGTGGAAAGGAAGAACAGAACGTTGATAGAGGCTGGAAAGATAATGATTGCTGAAGCAAAGCTACCTCAATACTTTTGGGCTGAAGCCGTCAATACAGCATGCTTCACTCAGAATAGATCCCTCATCAACAAGACCTACAACAAAACTCCTTATGAACTTTGGAGAGGAAGAACCCCCAACATAGCATACTTCAAGATATTCGGATGCAAATGCTTCATACTCTACAACGGTAAAGAACATCGAGGTAAATTTGCTCCTAAGGCCGATGAAGGTATATTTGTTGGGTATGCCAAACACTCAAAAGCTTTTCGTGTATTTAATAAAACCACTCTTAAGATAGTTGAATCTGTTCATGTCACTTTTGATGAACATTCTCTCCTTGAGCCACATATGGCTCCAAATGTTGCTGATGATTTTGTTGAGCTTAATGAGACAGGTACAAATCAACCACAAAATCAATCAACTCAAGGAAACCCATCTACCTCAACTGCACCTCCATCTACCTCATATGAAGCACCAGAAGCTACCTCATCTGCTGCTACCTCAAATGGAGTTGAAGTTGAGACACCCATAAATATTGAAGAACCTATCCCTCAAATTACTTATGATTGGAATGGCACAAATGATGTACCACTAGAAGATTTACAACCACCATCAACTCAACCAGATATACCTCAAGAAGTTCGTGAGGTTAGAGATCACCCAATTCAGAATATCATTGGTGACTTGCATTCTGGTGTTCGAACAAGAAGATCAAACTACGATGCATTTACCGCATTTATATCTCAAGTTGAACCCAAGAAAGTTGATGAAGCACTCCAAGACTCAAGTTGGGTTGTTGCTATGCAAGAAGAGCTCAACCAATTTGAAAGATGCAAAGTTTGGACCTTAGTTCCAAGGCCACAAGATCAAGGAGTGATTGGTACAAAGTGGGTGTTCCGAAACAAGATGGATGAGAATGGAAGCATCACAAGGAACAAAGCTAGGTTGGTTGCACAAGGATATAGATAAAAAGAAGGCATTGATTATGATGAAACATTTGCCCCCGTTGCAAGACTCGAAGCTATAAGGATATTCTTAGCTTATGCCTCTTACAAAAGATTCAAGCTATATCAAATGGATGTGAAGAGTGCATTTCTCAACGGAGAACTTCAAAAACAGTCTTTGTTGCTCAACCGCCCGAATTTGAAGACCCCAAATTTCCAAATCATGTCTACAAACTCCGTAAAGCTTTATATGGACTCAAACAAGCTCCACGTGCATGGTATGATACTCTATCTAAATTTCTCCTAGAGAAAGGCTTCAAGCGTGGTAAGATCGACACAACATTATTCATTGCTAAATATCATGATCATACTTTATTAGTTCAAATATATGTAGATGATATTATTTTTGGTTCTACTAATGAATTGTTATGTAAGCGTTTTGAGAAACTCATGAAAAGCAAATTTGAGATGAGCATGATGGGAGAATTGACATTCTTCCTTGGACTTCAAATTAAACAATGTGCTGAAGGCATCTTCCTCAATCAAGCAAAGTACACAAAGGATCTTATCAAGAAATTTGGACTTGAAAATGCAAAGGCATACGACACTCCTATGGCTACTGGTAAAAAGCTAGACAAAGACTTGAAAGGTAAGAAGGTTGATCAAACCTTGTATCGAGGTATGATTGGCTCTCTCCTATACTTAACTGCTAGTAGACCAGATATCATGTTTAGTGTTTGCGTTTGTGCACGTTATCAAGCTGATCCTAGAGAAGCACATCTTATTGCTGTTAAACGTATTATTCGATATCTATCTGGGACTATTAACCTTGGACTTTGGTACTCCAAAGATTCAAATTTTGATCTTATAGGTTACTCAGATGCAGATTATGCAGCATGTACCATCGACAGGAAAAGCACAAGTGGAACTTGTCATTTCCTTGGAAATCGACTCGTTTCATGGGCAAGCAAGAAACAAGCCTCAGTCTCTGTATCTACCACAGAAGCTGAATATATAGCTGCTGGAAGCTGCTGCTGCCAAGTGCTCTGGATGAAGCAACAATTGGTTGACTGTGGAATCAACGAAGAAAATTGTCCAATCTTTTGTGACAATACATCTACCATTGCTGTCTCCAACAACCCTGTCATGCATTCAAAAACCAAACACATTGATATCAAGTACCACTTTCTCAAGGATCATGTGGAAAAAGGTAATATCCATCTAGAGTATGTGAGTACTGACAATCAAATTGCAGATATTCTCACCAAGGCTCTGGATTCCAAGAGATTTAGGTATCTTAGAGGAGAGATGGGTATGCTAGAACTTTAATTACTTGTCCATATACTTATGATTGTGCTAATGTCTTATGTTTTATCCAAGTTAAAAAACCAGTAGGTCACGGTCAACACTCTTACCGGTAAATCAATCACGGTCGATTACCATCTCACCGGTCAAGTAATTCCGGTTGAAGCATCAAAATCTATCAAAGCCTACTGACCTCATCAATGCTGACCGCATAAATGTCGACCGCTCATATGCCAACCGCCCCATTAACCGCATACAAAGATGAAATTTGTTCAGGCTTTAAAGAAGCCGACCGCATGGGAAAATGATAATATTCGTTCACGGCTTTAAAGAAGCATTCATAGGCCAAGGTAACATTCTTGACCGCAAATACTCACGGTCAAGAACCTGACCGCAAAAGTTTGGTGACCAGGTAAGTATTTCTAACTTAGCAAATTTTAGGATCCTCCTAGTCATCCAAAGGGGTAATTTTGTAATTTCCTCTTTTCCCTCGTTTTCATTTAATTCAAATCATTTGCAATTAATTTTATTCCCTTATTTATGTTCGCCGTCACTATCCATGCATTTATGGTGAAAGGACATTACTGGTCAAATCTCTGAGTTTTTGCAGAGTTAACCTCCCACTACTTTCTGCATGAAACCGTTCCACTACCCCTCAACTCCACCCCTCTGCATTTTTATCAGAAACCCCCTTTTCTTCACTCTTATCTCTACTCACTGTCTCTCTCTACTTTCTCTCTCTAAACCCAGTTCATCTTCTCTCCATTCCTTCATTTTTCACTCTCATTTTCTCTATAAATGGCACCAAAATCAACTCAACCATCAAAATCATCTAAGAAATCGCAAGAACAACTTTCTGAAGACACAATGGTATGATTTCTTGACCCAAAACATCTCTTATTTTCAGTTTTTCACTTTTCATTTTGGCGGGTCTTTACAACCCTTCTTACTCTATGACTGATTCATTTTCTGAGTTGTTTATGTGCTTTAATAATGCACATTCTAGTTATTTTCATGATTTCGAGTTCATATAATGTTTAGATTCAAATTCCAGTTGATAAATCTCCTTGTGCCATGTCAAATTTTTTTCAAAAGCTTTTGTTAATGTTCTTCATTTTGCCCTTTCATATTCTGATGCTTATTGTGTTCTTAATAATGAAATTGATGATATTTTCGTGTTTAATCGGTTTCTGTGTTCATTTTGGTATAACTTTTATGGATTTTCGTGCCCTAACTCGTTTTCTGGGTTTCTAATATGAACAGTATCTTAGTGTTCTTCGTGTTCTTGAGCAATTACTTTTTGATCCTTAAATTCATTCACACATAGTAATATAGTGTTTGTGCGTGTTTTTAGAATTGTCATTGAAATATTTCTAAGTGTTTTCGCCTACCGCCATTTCTGTCTACCGTATGCATGTCGACCGCATCCTCTTGGTCATTCGACCGCATACCGGTTGACCGCACCAGTGTTACTAACTTCAAATTGTTTTAGGAGGAGCAATCATTTATTCCTGGCTGCGTTATTGATTATGAAGACCTCCAGAAGGATGCTATTGGGAGGCATTTGATAAAAAGAATGAAGAAATCTGGCATACTTCACTACTTCACCATGAATCAACCTGATCACTACCTTGCCGCAGTCGGGGAATTCTACTCCACAGCAAAAGAAATCAAAGGGAGAGATGATCAAAACAGACCGCTCAATTGGATTGAAGCTGAAGTTTACGGTCACAAAGTTGAGGTTGATTACACCGACATTGCTGCCACACTTGGCCTTGACATTGACAATGAGGCTCCTATCTCTCTATCTGACGAAGAATATGATGGATTGGCAATGAGATTGATTGGATCTACTGACGTGTGCAAGCCCTACCGGAAAACCTTTCCAGAGGTGATGTACTACATTGGTCACTTGGTTGGCCATGGTCTTCTTTGCAAAAGTGGCAATCATGGAAACTTCAACTCTACCCAATGGAAGCTTTCAACCGCAATCTATCTCGGTCGAACATTGAACTGGCCCAAGATCCTGTATGGACTTTTGTTGGACCGCATTTATGATTACAAGAAGCAACTATCTGATCAGGCCATCACCAAGTACAAGAAAAACACCAGGTTCCTTTCCCTCCTATTCAAATTCATCCCTGAAGTTCGAAGGGAAATCAACCGGGACAAAGATGCTAGTGTGACTATCTCATTATCCAAGGTCTTTGACATCAAGACTATGAGATCCACCTACCGTAACAGGTTTGGTGATGTTCAGTATCAAGAGTACAGAAACCGTGAACCTGAGCATAAAAGGGAAAAATACATCCCTCCTAACTTCACCAAGGCTGCTAGATTAGCATTAGGGCTTGATGCTCCTGGAAAGTCCTCATCTGTTCATGATGATGAAGAGGATGATGAAGAAGATGAGGAACAAGTGTCTAGAAGGGTCAAAAGGCAAAGGAATTGCTAGTGCCTCGACCGCTCCTTCCAAACCCAGACCGCTGACCGGAGTGATTATTAAAGAACCTTCATCAGTCAAGCCCCCTTCTAGTATTCCATCTACCGTTCCTATCAAAGTAAAGTCAACCGTTCCTCCCTCCAAATCAACCGTCTCCAAGCCTACCGTGCCCTCTCCAACCGCACCATCCAAATCCTTCAAAACCAAGTCTTCTACACTCCCCGTTCCATCTCAGGGGGAGAAATCCAAGAAAAGGGATCTCTCTCTTAGTCCCATCCAAACCTCAAAGAAAACCAAGGTATCTCAACCGCCTCCGTCGACCGCATCTCCTATCTTCACTCCATCCGGTTCACCTATGCAAGGCGACCGTGATGAGGAGATTGATGTCCCTCCTACTCAACCGCAACGTCAAAGAGCAAAGCACACTCTTAACTTAGTTGACGAACCAGATGATGTGGAGTTGGTAGAATCAAGTGGTGAATCTGGTAATCAAGATATTGAAAGTGGTGATGTTGAACATGTTGAGAAAATTGTGAATATAGAGAGTCCTGATTTTAGTGATGATGATCAAGTGCGTCCTGTTAAGGCGACCGCTGAACAAGGCAAGTCCACTAATGTTGAGCTTCAGGGTCACGGTCAAGATGGCGACCGTGTACCCAGTGACCATGATGATGTATTAACCAAGTCTCCTGCTCCCTCGCCCCCTCATTCTACTCCAGCTCCTCCGACCGCCTCTGGTACGGTCGATCAAATGGCTCACATTTTAACTGCTATTGAGTTCTTGACTCAGATCAACCTTGATACTCAGGGTGAGATTGCAAAGCTTGCTGCAAACCAAATTAAGATGCAGAATGAGGTTGATCAGCTCAAGACTTCTGTTATTGAGACCATTAAGGGGGAGAGTCAGAACATAACAAAGGCTATCCTTGAAAGCCTAGCTACCGTGAATCCCAACATTGCCTTGACCGCATCTACTTCTACCGCTTCTCTCACCCGTGCTGATCTTAAAGAGGAACTCAAGGCTCAATCCAATTCCATTGACCGTTCACTGGTCAAAACAATTGACGTAGCTGGTAAAGAAATGTCAAAGGTGATGACGGGCAACAAAAATTTTCTTTTTGAAAAAATGGATAAGGTCAAGACCTCTCTCAAAGCGGAAATCAACGCAAGTGTTTCTGTTGGTTTATTATCGGTCGCGGAAAAGTTCACGCCTAAGATAGAAGCTATGAAGCAAGCTATGCAAGTCCACACCCAACGGCTTGAAGGTCAAACTTCCAAGATTGATAGAGTTTATGAGATTGCTAACTCAAATGTGCAGGAAGTTATTAACAAAATTTCAACTCTTCAATTGACCGTGGATAGCATTGCTGGATCTCAAGGCTCCTCATCTCAAAATCCAGCGACCGGACATGGGAACAGGCTTGCTGCTGATGAAGATGAAGGTGAAGATAGCTTTGAATTTCCAACCGTGAACATGGACTTCCTCGAAATCAATGATCTCAAAGACCCCATCATCATACCTGGAGTTGGCCTCTCGACTAATCTTTGCTACTTTAAAGGAGAACCATATCTTGGTTAATCCCACCATTTGAATATGACCGTATGTGGTCATTTGAAACTTTGTTATTGATTTGTGTTTGTCCCAAAACAATTTACTTTTATGTCTGTTTTTATTTGGGTCTGTAAAAACATTAATCTCTCTTTTGTTTGCACTCCCCTCACTTTAATGGCTATATTTTTGTGGAGTGCCTTTTGAATGTTTGTTTGATGCATTTCCATACTTACTGTTATTTTCTCTAAAAATGCATTCAAGCCTTATGTCTATCTTGCTAGGATCAGTATCCTTTTATCTTTTTAGGCTGATAGAAATCTATGACACTGGCTTAGAGTGTGCATTGACTTGGGGCATGAAATTAATAAAATATTATTTTCTTGAAAACATGTTATTACCAAGTACAATGAATTAGCCTTTGTTATAGTAGGTAATGGTCTCAATCAAATAGGGGGAGATTGTTGGGTATGCTTATTATAAACCACTCCTATTACCTAGATTTGATTGATCCCATAACCTAATTTTATCTCTTGTGGACTTTAGGATATATTGTAAAAAGTGTTAACTTCATTTCTTAGAATAGTCCACTTTGATAGTATAGGCTTTAGATTGATAGGCTGAAAATTTTCTAAGTCTGGAATTTTAGTGGTCAAGACCTCGACCGTGAATTCACTTGACCGTGGAAGACCACCTGACCGTGGAAGACCACTTGACCGTGAATCATGACCGGAAGTCAGTGACCGTGAAGCTTTGTGGCATATCTCGACAGGTCACATTTGACCCCTCGACCGCAGATGCCCTTAGGCATATTGACCGCAAGAGCTTCAACCGCAAGTCTTGACCGCAGATGAGCAGAAGTTCAAGATCCCAAGTATATTCAAACTTAACCATGGTCACTTGTATCAAACTATGGTTAGTTTAGAACGTTGCAGAACTTGGATCCCAAGTAATTCAAATTTGAAATTCATCTAAGTGGGACCACCTCTTATCTGCAAAAAGGACAAACTCAGATTGAGCACCAATCAGAATTCAACAGCTCATTGTCCTTCAACTTGGAGCCCAAGTAAATACAACAGCTATTTTCTCATTCAAGGCTATAAATAGCCCTTAAGTTCTTCATTGAAAATAGCTGAGATTCTAAGAGAGAAATTGCTGTTGAAATACTTGGTGATTGAAGATCATACTCAAGATTTCCAGAATCCCTTGAATCTTCAAAGAACTCACCTTCAATACTTCAAAGATCTCCAGCAACATTCAAGTCATCTCAAGCCTTGTAACACTTAAGATTCTTTAGGCTCTAAATCATATAGATTTCAAAGAGCTTCAGACTCTTACACACACACTCACCCCAATTGATCAATCACTTAGATTGAATCAAAAGGGATACACTGGTCTAAGTCTAGGATTTTTTCTTCATAGAAAGTAGGTGTTGATTCAATACTTCATCTCTGTAATCTGTACACTCAAGAATCAATATATACCTCCATTCAAAATCCAAGACTGACCATCTTGGTAAAGGACGTAGATCTTTTTAACAGATCGAACCTTTCCAAATACTTGTGTCATTTTACCTTTCTGCAAATTTACTTTCAAGTATTGTTCATCTTGTTCTTCATTGTTCATATTAACTTTGTTTGTCGTTTAGTGTTTGATCTTACAGATATTCAAACGTATTGTGAATTGTGTTTGTTTGTTCTCCACATTACCTAAGTTAAAAATCTGACTAACTTATATTTTGCCAAAACTTCTAAGACAACAACTTTCAAATCTCAACCTCTTGACCGCAATCTCTTGACCGCACTTCACCCTCGACCGGACTCACTCGACCGCTACCTGGTTGACCGTGAGTGCTGGTATTCCTACTTAGAGATTTTAGTCAAAACCAACCTTTCCCATTTCTAACGAAAACTTCCGCTGTGCATATTACCCCTTGACCGTGTGGTTTTAACTTGACCGCATATTCAAGAGTAAGCACTTGGTTGAATTTGAAAAAGGGTTGAAATTTTAATAGGCTATTCACCCCCCCCCTCTAGCCTCTTTTCATACCCTTGTTGTGTCTTTGGGACCAACACTTATCAACGGGCAGTCACCGCTCTCTTCCATGACATGATCCACAAGGAGATAGAAGTATATGTGGACAACATGATTATTCATTCGAAAGGCTCCGACGGTCAACACTTGACAGATCTAAAGAAGTTCTTTGACAGATTGAAGGAGCACGCCATACGTTTGAACCCCGCCAAGTGTACGTTTGGAGTCAGCCGAGGGAAAGTGTTAGGCTACATGGTCACTGAGCGTGGAATCGAAGCCGACCTAAGGAAGATTCAAGCCACCTTGGAGATGAAACCTCCCCACACTGAGACAGAGGTGAAAGAACTCACAGAACTACTCCAGTACCTCGGTCATACTACGACCGTATGAGAACCAATGCTAAGAGAAATGGAGAAATGGAGAAATGCACGAATCAAGGCTGGTGTTCGAGGTGCGAAGCTGCATTTAATTACCTCAAACAATACCTGACGAATACCCCCATCCTTCGCACGACGCATGGGAAGAAGATCCAACTCGTAAGACCAATGGAATGGTGGACGTCGCGCCATGGAAAGAGACCTAGTGAAAAACTGCAGAGATTTTTCAAAAATAATCCCATCTCAGCCTAATGGTACGCAAACCTAGGGACCCCAAGAGCAAAAATGTTCGAGGGACTGCAAACCATAGGTGAGATACAACCCCTAGGAGAATACTCACTCCTCTCCGAACTACCGCCTCTCCAACCATTCGAGCCCACCAAATTTTGTTCGTATCATCAAGATGAATGTCATGACATTAACAATTGTGTGGCTTTGCAAAGAAAAATCCAAGATCTTATAGATAAAGGCAAGGTTACCAAAATCGAAGGATTCTGGTTCTACATGGAGGATGGTAAACTTGAACTCATCGCGTTCGATAAACCTAAGCCCAGAGGTGGAGACAACATAAGGGTGCCCCCACACATGACTACAGAAAGAGTTCACGACCTGTCACAAGAAATAGAGGACTTGAAGCGGCGGCTCTACTCCATCACCAAGATCTAAGACAAACCGCAAGACTGAGAGGGTCTTCTCCGGAGGAGCGGTCAGAATGGCAGATTTGGATGGCAACCCGTTCAAAGAACCAGTCAATCTTAGCAAGCTTAGACGCTACTACGACTAGTTCCCCTCTCAAAAAAAAATTATTACGCAAAAAGAAGCCCGATAGGCTGAAAACCCGCAAAGGGCGGTCTATGCAAAAATAGGGTGCGTACAAAGCTCGCTAGACTGAAAACCCGCAAGGGCGGTCTAGGCAAAAGTTAGAGCATTTCCCCCTTCTATCTTCCCTTTCTTAAGTAATTCTATTCTGACTGGAATGAACTACGATGACCTGAGCCCTTAGTCCTATTTGTAAAAGGGGAATGTAGGCAGCCTTTTAAAGGTGCGGTCTAAAAAATAAATAAACATCCAAATTTGGAAAAATTTGGTAAGTTTAGTCGCACACCTACTAAATTAGACCTAAACTCGGCCACTAATAATGTAATTAGGGTAAGTCAGGGTCGATCCACGAAGAACAGTGATTATTTGCGAACACCAGATTGGGGGTTTGATTTGATTGAATTAATTCCTAAGACGAGAAAAATAAACTAAGTGTTTGAAACAATAAATTAAAGAAACTTCAGACTTGATACTGTCACCGGATTTTAATTCTAATATCACTGATAATTCTATTCTCCATAAATTTTATTCACTTGATTACGAGATGTATTTCAATCTCTGTCTCTTCTTTCAGTTTAGTTTATAGCAGTGGCACACACACTATGTCACGACCCGAAAACTAGGCTCTATTTTATTAGTAATAAATAATTATTATTTATTTATTTGCTTATTTATTTATTTAAATTATTATTTATTTAAATATTTATGTGTGCATTTTATGTGTTATAATAAATTATGTCTAGCATTTTAATTGGTCTTTTGTGCTAGTGTAGAGTTTTGGGGTCTTAGTGGCTAGTAGGGAGTATTAGAGTTGTGTAGTGTAGAGGAGGGGGCCTAAGTGTAAGTTCTTTTAAATCATTTTAACTACTCCCTCCCTACTCCCTCTCTTCTCCCTCACCTCTCCCTCATTCCCAGCTCATTTCTCTCTCTCCCTAGCTCAAGAAAGGGTAAGTTTCTCTCTACCTTCTCTCTACATTTCCATCATCTTCCTCTTGTTATTTCTCATTTCTTAAAACGTGAAACTGTTTAGATCGTCGATAGGATCGTAGGAAGCCAAGAAATTTCGAGTTCCGTCACCTTTGAGAAAATCTGGGTAAGTTGCTTTTCCCCCATTTTATGCTAGAAATGTTAATCCATGGTTGTATGATGTTATTGTGGTCGTTTATTGCAATCTTGGATGAGTTTTGAGTTATTTCAATGGTTTGATAAATTTTGTGAGAAAATTGATGTTGGGTTGAAATCTCTTGGATTGGATGTTCTAACTCATGTCTTGCGAGCCATTTTGAGTTTCTAAGTTACTAGGGTACCTTGGTTTTGATACCTAGAAGTAGTAACCTTGAGATTGTCGATTTAAATGTGAAAATGGTGGGTTTTTGTGTCCATTTCCGAGTTGAAGAACCCAGGAAGAATTCTGGGTTTTGCTGAATTCCATAGGAGGCGCGCGCACCCTTTGGTGTGAAGCGCGCGCACCCACCCTCTTCCCCTTTCTGGTAAAACCATCTGCTGGATGGAGGCGCGCGCACCCTTCCATAGGAGGCGCACGCACCCTCTCCTCCTCTAACCTTGATTTTCCTTCTGATCAAAGGAGGCGCGCGTACCCTCTCCCCTGGTGTGAAATTTATTCCCCTTTTTGTCCAATCTTTCGAGAGCCATATCTCCCTCATCCGGACTCCATTTTAGGTGTATAAATTATCGTTTTAACGCTCTCCTTGAGCTCTTTGAGATGAGGTGGTTTATTCGGTTGGGATTCAGGTTTAGGTTGTGTTGATTTTTCAGTAGGTGTTTTATAACACAAAACGTTTACGATAGGTCCGTTGTGATAAAGTTTGGGATAATTGTTTGTGTGGGTTGTGGATAACTCTAGTGTTTAAAATGGTTCCTTTGTGAACAAATATGTGTGGAATTTGACCAAGTATCGTTTTGTATTTGTTTGGACATCTTTTGATGTATTGTTGGATTGGTGCACCTTTTTGGTGATTTATTTGAAATGGTTCCCTACTTTGGAATCCTTAGTTGTTTTATTTGAGCTAGTATTTTATTACTTAGCCCTTACTTGAAAGTCCAGCTGGTATTTTGTGTGTGTTTGGGCGATGCGAAACATTATGATGGTATAGCCAAGTCCATTGTGATGTTGACCATTGTTTTGCCCCATTATTACCCTCCTCCAGATTGGCCTTGGATGTGAGATGAGCTAGCTCCTTTGTGAGCATTATAGCTATTGGTTTTCGGGCTTTGACTGTGTGTCACTGTCCCCTTGTTATTGGTTCCGGTACCGGGGATTTCTCTTCAGCTTTCATGCTATTATGAAGATGATGATTTGTTGATTATTGAAGCTGCGCAGCGACCTTTATTTGGTTTATCGGTTTGGAAAACCTTGGCTAATATCCTTTGTTATGTGTTCATTTCCGCTGCTATCTGATATATGATAATTGCTATGTGTTATGTGAATTATAATTGATTATTGCATCTTAGCATGTCATGTAGTTGCATTAGTAACTTACTGAGATTTTATCTCACCCCGTTTCCTTTCAATGTTGTTTTCCTTAACCCCCCCCCCAGGAGGAAAGGATTACGATTTGCGGATCGAGGAGGACGTCGAGAGGATTGAGATTTTGGGCAGGTTGTTATTGATCGGTTTGCATTATTTAAATGTATAACCATTTGGGGATAGTTTTACCAACAATGACGTCATTAAGATTTGTAATATTTTGTATTTTTGGTGTAAGCTTGTGGAGCTTATACTAGTAGTATTTTGTTGTTAACTTGGATTTCTAAAACTGTGTTTTAAACCTTTTGGGTATAAAAATGGAATTTTTATCTTCAGTATTTTAGTATTTGTGTGTTAAGTCGACGTCCGGCTCGCGTGCTCTTGACCCGCGGGGTCGGGGTCGCGACACACTATAAACCCTAATTAAAATTACACCTAAACTGGCACAGAAAAGGTCTAAAGATTAATTGATGAAGTTTTAAGAGACTAAAATCAAGAACGCTTTCTAAGGTCAATTAGATAATCGTCTAATCTTGCTTACTTCCCGAATTGCTATGGCACATACACAATTCGTGAAGATGCTACAGTGAAAACCCTAATTCTGGCACAGAACGAGTAATCTAGCAAAGATCAATAAAGAGGACAAGTGAATTGGCAAAATCCACAAACCCTAGAAATCAATCTAAATCAATACAAGCAAGATTATGAACAAGAATTAATTAGGAAAAAGAAATACCTCAATAGAAATAAAAACCCGGATCAAGATCTCAAATCCAAAGTAATGGAGTTTAGTTCTCCATGGCAAAATCAAAGCCCCAGAGAAAAGAAAAGAACGTATTGTGTTTTTCAAAAGTGACCCAGAGAATCCAATACCTAATCTCCTCTTAATCCTAATTAATGACTAATCCCCAATAATAAAAAAAAATCGAATAATAATAAAATAAAATAAAAGCAAACAGAATCCCCTCCTGCCAGCCGAACTCATGTGTGGATGATTAAGGGGGTTGACTTTCACGAATTTGCAATTCAATCCCTGAAGTTTCAGTTATTTACAGTTTGGTCCCTGCAGTCTTTTAATTCTTCACAGCAATCCCTGGACTTTTCAACAATGCAGAACAGTACTTCAACTTCAAGAAATTTCAATTTGATCCTATACTCCTCCGCTTCGGTTGACTTCGACTTTGCCTTGACTTTGACTATTCTTGACTTTTTGGAATATGACTTTGAAGCTCATGAAATAATACATCCGGATAACCAATAAAAAAAATTAAACTACCCCCGGATTACATTAAATCCCAACCATTACATAAATATCCCAAGTTACATAAAAAATAGTCTAAAGTACATGAAAATGAACCAAAATACATAGGAAAATAAGGGAATTAACATATACAAAATCCGCCACATCAGGCCACAAAGCAATAAAGGAAGAATTTGTGTTTTCTAAAGCAAAAAAACTTTTATTTCCACAGTCATTGCGCATTACACTTATTCGATGAGTCTAAGCTCGACTAAACTGGCGATTACATAACTTGTTATGAAATTAAACTAATACTGAAATAAAACTGAAATTAAAACTAATGTGTCCGCAACGACTGTGGATGGATACTCGGAATCACTCCTTAGTGCCACTTGTGCCTTCGGTCTCCTTCTTCTTCTGTAGTCCTCGGCGAACTTTCTTCTTGTTAGGCTTCTCACAAAACCTAGCCTCAAACTCACTAACGCCCTTGGCCTTACCCTTCAAAACCTCACTAGCCTTCCTCTTCTTTGAAGCCCCTACCACTTCTCCATCCATGTTAGCTGCAATCATCTCCCTCCTCTTCTCATAGGCCAATGCCTCCTTCATCCTCAGCGAAATGCTAGAAGCACAGGTTCCCAGTATAGAGCCACGTAGGGTCTCTAGAGTCTACTTCGCACACCCAAGTCTCTCATCGTACCACGCCAAATACTCTCGTGACAAATAAGTGCTGCGGGGGCGCGAAAGGAAAGTAATGCATGAAAACTCGGCCATGCCCCACATCTGAGAAGAGAGGATCGAGACGCTAGCATTCATATAAAGTGTCTTGAAAGAATACTGCCTCAAATTCTCATCCCAATCCTCGGGGATGAATTGCACCAGACCGTACTGTCAAAGTACTCTCATCGGGTAGTAAAAAGTGGTCTCATAAAGGGAGGGGACACGAATCATGTACGACCCCACTTGTTTCTCTCTCAAAGACCGGATCCTCCATGACGGTACCACCCACTAAATATCATCAGTCACCATCTCGGCTAAATAAGTCTCCCAACCGCTGCGAGTCATGCACTAAAATCTCTCTGCAATTCCCCTGCTACGATAGACCCATGGGTGCACATTCTGAGACACTGCCAGATTATTCACTCGGAGCCTCTCTTGGAGCCACATAGTTAACAGCCTATCGCTACCTCTAGTCATGTTGCCATACATAGCAAGCTGGGAAATGCCGCAGATAGTCTCCCCTAGAATAACCGGTACAATGTTGTGACCCAATTGGGCCCGAATCACCATGTCCAAGCATTCTACGCTAGCAAATCCAACCTCCAAAGGGAACAATGCAAAAGAAAACAAGCACAAAGCGAGGTGATCTAGAGCCAATTCAGAAGTGACGTCTCCATGCATGAAGTGCCCTAGCATCCAAGAAAGATCCACATGATTGGCCCTAACGTATTTACTAAGATCATCCTTGGTCACACCAAAAGTTATCAACCTCTTCTCCAATGAAATAGAGTCAAAAGTCAAAGCAATCTCTACTTTTTCCTCACCTCCAGAAAGGGTCATGAAGTCTTCATAAGTAGGAGTTATTTCATTATAAGAGTATTTGAAAACGTGATTACTCTCGTCCCAGAATTTGGCACTAGCCTTCAAAAGGTTCGCATTGGAGTTCATATGAGAGAGTGACCAAAGGCACTTGACGCCAAACCATTCATCAAATCTGTTGCGACAAGAAACAAGAATCCTAGCAACCCACTTCTCCAAGGCAGTGGTATGAGCTCCTCTTTCAAGCATGGTAATTCTTGCATGATAATCCATTGGGAAGGCAAGAAAATTGATGTTTAGGCAAGAAAAGTACAAGAAAACTGCTGCTGGTACGAATCCTAATGCTAGGTAAACACTGTTTATATATGGCACAAGTTCTAATTCTTGCCTGGAAACGGAAAAGCCAAAGGCGGCGTCAGACTTGGCCACGCGACCAACTTCTCCCTTGGCCACGCGGCCAACTTCGACCTTGGCCACGCGACCATCTTCGCCCTTGGCCACGCGGCCACTCTCGCCCCATGCAGAAAATTCGACTCCAAGCTTGGTTACTCCCACAACGCAATGGATCCATGCAAACAATGTACACACCCCGTCCCCGTGGCTCATGCATTGTATAAAATTAGGAACAATATAAATAACTAGTTTGTACAAATAGGATGTCACAATTTGCATATAAATTAGTACATAAATTCTTTGCATACATTTAAAAATGTTCAGTACATATTTGTGTTTGTCCCCTACCGCTAACAGTGCATGAATAAATATAAAAAGGGAGCGGCCCCCCGCTAATCCGAATCCTCCTCAGTAGTGTCCCGCTGCTGCGTCGAGCGACGCGAGCCGCTGGCACTTGAACTCCGTCCTCAGACTGCTCGTCTCCCAGTATGGGAAGACCCACCCTCAGCAGGAGAACGCTCTCGACGCTGTGGTATGATGACATCCTCCCTCTGACAGGTGCAAGAATGATACGCCTCTCTCAATAAGCGTATGGGGATGTTCTCCCGCCGAATAGATCATACATCAGGTGGTGGAACGAAGGGCTCCTCAGCGATATCTGCATCTGTCGGCTCCATGCTGATCTCCTCCTCCCGGGCACCTCACACCACTCTGACACTGCTAGAGTGAAGAGGCATGTTAACCAAAGGCCGACTCCGACCAATATATCGGGCCTAGCTCGATCCCTCCCCCGACAACATCTTAGCCCGTACCTGTGGGCTGATCAGACGTGTTCGTACGAAGCCATCGTAGTCATCACTACCCCTGTACTGCTCCGCCGGAGTCAAGAAAGTCCTCAGCCTAGCCGGAAGAAGCATGTCCCGAGGAGGATCATAGGGAACCCATGGCAATACACCAGCCCTATGCTGACGAGCCACCCGCTCACCCAGATACATGGCGTCACCACTCAGACCCACCAACAGAACCCGAGAGGTGGTCAACTCAGTAGCATATCCAACGGAATGCTCATTAACCACACTCCATGGATAGAACACCACCCAATGGGTATGGGCCTCGCAAACACCCTCCTCAAGTTAGCAGCATCCACGGTCCTCCTATCCTTGACCTTACGGGGAGCCTGCTTGTTACTCTTGCACCAAAAGGACATGATAGGAACCGCCTTGTTATCGCCAATCCCCAACTGAAAATGGGTGACGCCGAAGATCTCGTACACCCACACCTGTACATACGGTAAAGGGAATCAATTCAGAAGTGTCTGCAAATCAGAATTTGTGATGAACAAGCGAAAGAATGACAAGAGTAGTACCTCAAAGGCAAACTGGAACCCGTCAAATGCCGATGAGATAGCCCTCGAGCAGTGATCCAAAGCCCGGTACACCTCAGCCAAGCCGGCTCCACCCCAAGAGATCTTGCTCACCTGAGCCAAGTCCTAAAATCCGCTAGCAGTGAATACCTACAGACAGTGGCCCCACTGGGAAACAAAAGCTCAAAAAAGCTGTACCACAAGAACAGCCAGACCAAGCAGTCCAAATCATACTCCCCTCTCCCAAAGTCCTCTATCGCTGACACCACACGCATATGCACCTTGCCAGCCTCCACTCCATAACCCTTCACACCTCCCCCTGGTCGGTGTCGACACCCAGCAAACCCTGTCGGTACTCCGGTCTACCCGCCAAACTCTCGTCGAATGGTAGAGGGGTCATGGTGAACCTCAGCCCCGTGATAGCCGCAAAGTCTGTGGGCGTAACGGTAATCTCTCCCCAACTGAAGTGAAAGGTATGAGTAGTATCCCACCAAAACTCCCTGCACACCTCTATTACTGCCGTCACTTTCAAGGTTTCCCCAACCATGCGGACAGCCTTAAAAAAAGGACCGAATCCCATAGCCTCAATCCGAGCACGTAAACCGCCTGGGCCCATCGGCAAAGACGCCCACAATTGGCCCACGGTCACTGTGGACCCATGAGCTTTGATTCTCTACAGGTAAACACATCACAGGTATGTTACATTGCTAGTAGATTACATTTTGTACTTTCATGCATTTTATATTGTCTATCAAATAGATAAATTGTAAATGTATGAAAATAAAAAGAGGGAAAAATTCAGAATTTACCTCTCGAGTCGCCAGAAGTCCCGCAGACCAATGATGATTCGCATCGATGTAAAAATCGTAGTCATGAGCGAAAGTCGATTTACGAAGGCCGTCCCGAAAGTTTCGAGTCGCCGCCCTCGGTCTCAATCCGCCCCTCGGAACCATGTGAGCCGCTTGGTCACCCGGATTTGGGCCAACCCCTGCATTTCCTTCTCCTAAGGGATCCTCATTTCCTTCCTCTTGGTGTCCATGCCCCGGTGGCACGAAATCACCCTGACCCGCGAAATTTCCACCTCCGTAAAGAATCTCATCGATCCACCGATCCGCCATGACTTCGATGACACAAATTGGAGTCTACAAAATCACCAAATGAAGCTTTATCTTTCTAAAACTCACCGCTTTCTCTCTCTAACCCGACAATGGTGGAAGAAGAAGAAGAAGAAGAAGAAGAAGGAAGAAGAAGAAGAGGAGGGGATTCTGGCGATGTGACCAAGAATCCAGTCAAACTGGAGACTTGGCCACGCGGCCATGATCGCCTCATGCGATCTCAGCCGTTGGATGATCAATCCGTGTAGAGCAATATCTGGTCAATAAGCATCCTTGGCCACGCGGCCATCATTGCCTCACAGGCAAAATTTCAATTTTACCCCTGGTTTATTCCTTGTTTGTTCATTTTAGGTACTCTTAACCTATTTTTGACCAAAACTCGTTATGTTCGTTCGCCGCAATTAACAGAAACCCGTCTATTTCTATATTCCGTGCACCCCAAACACTTTCTTAGGACCATCATGATGTGCAGAGGCCCGTCTACCTCTATATCATGTGTGTTCTAGATCTATTGCGATTGACAGAGGCCCGTCTACCTCTATATTGCGTAAGATCCAACACTTGTTATTGCGATTGACAGAGGCTCGTCTATCTCTATATCGCTTAAGGTCCGGCTATTACCATATTTATCTTGGGATTACTTAGACCCCGCCGTCTTTATATCTCGTGCCATTATTGTTCGCATCTCCGAACTACGAATGGCTTGATTCCTCCGAGGATACGTAGGAAGCCTGAAAAGGTTCAGCCACCTGACAGACGTGGTCATTTCTCATCCCCAGCAGATGTTTCCCTCGCAACTCGAAGATATCCCCAGCGGACGGCGTTGCTCCCCACCAGAGGACAACCGTTTACAATTTCCCCAATATATTTGAACTACGTTTGGCTTGATTCCCCCGTGGATACGTAGATCGCCTGCCAAGGTTCAGCCGTCCCATCACCCTTCATTTGTTTTGAAACTCATGTTTTAGAACAGATCCTTCTTTTATCGTCGACCCCCCATTGCCTTGCAAGAAGCGTCGCCGAGGGGCTACTGTTAGTACCCGATCTGAAAATGAGTTTATTAGGGCTTTCCCAAATATACAAGGACTTTATAAGAATTAGAAACCTTGCAAAGACTTGTCCCGGATTCCCAAAATATATCTCATTATTCTAGAACATCTTAAAAATGGATAAAATAGGGTTTCCATAAACCAAATAAAACCCTAGCTTGAAAATCACATCAGCCAGGAATGATGGCCACGCGGCCACATTCGACCTTGGCCACGCGGCCACATTCGACCTTGGCCACGCGGCCAACCTCGCCTCAGCCAATCCCAGTCGTTTGATCCCTTGGTCATATGGCTATATAAAGCCATTCCATCCTCTTGGTTAAGGGTCCGAATTTTGATCAATCTCAAGCTCCCTAAGTGACGATTTTTCTCTCTAATTAAGAATTTCAAGCATCCAAGAACATCTTCAAGAATCCCAAGAAGATCAAGGTTTATTTCTTACCAACATAGGTAAGTTTTCTAACTTTTTCTTCATGTTCTTCCATGTTCTTAGTTTAGATTCATAATATTCATGCTCCTTGCATGTTTATTCATATGTTCATCATATTATTCATATGTTCATAATATGTTCTTCGCATGTTCATCATATTCATAGATTAAAACCTTATTTATGCTATATTTAGGGTTGCGATCTTCATGTTTGCATGTTATTTCATAGCCGATGATGATCAAGGGTTCATCAACCCGAACACGATCTAGGAACTACTTCTAAACCCTAATATTTAGGTAAGTTCCCCCTCATTATGCATGATCCCGATTCTTCTACCTACTCTAAATTCTTATCGAACTACGCTGACCTGAGCTTCTCACATTGAGAGGAACGTAGGCAATCTTTGGATTCGGTCTCAAACACATCGCACACAACATACACTGCATCATGATAGAAAGACCGATCATTCGGGCGATAGGAGTGATAACGTTCAATATTCTTCTCTTGTCGTAATTTGACCCCCGAACCTATTAACATGATTTTTTCAATGTTTTGGCTATAATTAATATGGCGTGGTGACTCTCATAATTTTTAATGTCGTTATGAATATTCCCTTTGATAATAATAATAATTGCAAGATACTTCCCATGCGTCGCTTCATCGGAAAGGGGTATTCACACTCTTATAAATGATAAATTAACTAGTCAATCTAATGATATACAAATAGTTAATAACGATTCATTAAAAGAGGCAGACACAAACGAATTATATGACAAATACATCCGAGAAATCTTAGATCAGGTTATGAATCAAAGGGAAAGCCGAGCCCAATCTGCCGATGAGGTGTTAACAGGTATGAATCTGGGAAGACAAGACAAGCCGAAGTGGACTCAGATTGGGAGCTTATTTCAAAGCGAAGAGCGGGAAGCGCTGATTAAACTATTCAGAGAATATGAAGACATCTTTGCATGGTCCTGTGCTGATACGCTAGACAGAAAATGGGAACAAGTGACAACGCCAGACATCGGGTCAGTAAAGCAAGCAATGCTGCCAGTCAAGCCCAAATGGTCTCCTCGCATACTGACAGAAATAGAAAAACTGCTACAGAGAGACTTCATCAAATTCGCATACTGGACAAGGTGGTTACTCGACATCATCTCCGCAGAGAATACAAAAAGAAGGTGACGGTTCACGTAGACATCAGGAGTCTCAATGAATTGAGCCCCAAACACGAATTCCCGCCGTTTGACTTAAACGCACTATTAGAAGCCACCGAAGACAGGCACGTCTGATCATTCCTTGAAGGTTTCGCCGGTAAAAATCGGATACCCGCAGCGGCACGAACAGACGAGAAAATACTCTTTCACACACCAAGGGGCAGTTATTGTCATGCCAACAGGTTCCTAGAGTAGAAAGGGATTGGTATCTCTTACCACAAGAGAGTCACCATCAGATACAGATGTCTACCTAAACGACCAAGTATTGCACTCCAAGAGACCCTACAGCCGACACATCGAGGACATACGGAAACTCTTCAACATCCTGAGAAGTCAGAAAATTCTCCTGGATCCGTCAAAATGCTGATTTGGTACTATTCAGACAAAAGCTCTAGCGTACAGATTGGGACAGAAATTCGAAGCCGGCCCCGAGAAAGTCAGAAAGTTAATAACAATGTCATCCCCTCATCAAGAGAATGAAAGGACCAAACTCATAGGTCTACTACGCTACATCAGCCGCCTCACAATAGCAGGGGACCCGCTCCTCAAAGAATTACAGAATTGCTCAGAAGAAGTTTGGAATCAGAAGTGTGAGTTGGCTCTAACTCAACTAAATAGCCACATAGCAAATACCCCGTCCTTACACACAGGAGGTTCGAGTCATAGAGTGGGACCCCATCATCTTTCAGCGTTGCACAAGCTTGAATCTACCGTTGGGCCTCATGTTCAAAGCACTGGTAAAGATTGGTAAACTACAGCCGACGCAAGAATTTGGTCTTACTCCGATACTACAAGTTTCTGAACCAAACAGAATGTGTTCTTATCACCAGGATGAAGGGCATAGTACGGACGACTGTTAAGAGTTGAAAGAAGATGTCCGACTACTCATCGAGACAGGTCGTTTAACCAAGCAGAACAAAGATTGGGACTACATGGATGACAGTGACCTCCTCCCAGTTAAGGTGTACAATCTCCGCCACTACTACAACTGACCGCTATGGTCTAACTCTCCATCAGTAGTACTCTCCATCAATAGTCTTCTACAACGGCCGTCCCCCTTGTAAAAAAAATAAAAAAAAATAATATAAAAAAATTATTATTACTTCCCCCTTTCTATCTTCCCTTTCTACAATCATAAATGAACTACGGTGACCTGAGCCCCTTAGCCCTACTTGTAAAAGCGGAACGTCGGCAGCCTTAAAAAGTGCGGTCTCAAAAATAAATAAAAATCCAAATCTGGTTTGAGCAAAATTTCAAATAAGGCAAACAATCTGTTTATTACTAAAGCAAAATCTCTATTTTCCACAAGTCACTACACGTTAACATTGAGTTGATGAGTCTAAGCTCGAAAGAACCTGCGACTAAATAACCTGCTTTGAAATTTAAACAAACTAAAATCTAAACTATGTGTCTGCAATGACTGTGGTTGGATACTCGGAGTCACTCCTCCTCTTCCTTCTCCTCCTCCTCATCCTTCTTCGTTTTCTTGTCTCTTTGTCCGCGCCTAGCTCGTCAAGTAGGATCATCAAACAAGTCCTTCCTTAACTGAGTCACCCCCGTTGAGCCTTCTCTCTTTCTTTTCCACTCAGTAGGTGCTAGCTAGGCTAACTCGGTCTCCACCTCCCATTGCACATTCTTGTCCTCCCTCAAGCGTCGGCTCGAGACATAAGGGACTACTACCCTAAGTCTCAGTCTTCTCAGAGTCTGTCCCATATTCCCTAGGGTTGTCTGGTACCAGTCCAATTATTCTCGAGATAGATGTATGTCACATGGTCGCTGTATGTATACAGAAAATGCTAGGCATGAGAGCATAAGACCAACACCGCTCCAAGAGCACGGCGACCCCAGCAGTCATGGAAATTATCCTGGAAACGACCCTACTACAAGTCTCGTCCCATGAAGAAGGTATAATCTGAGGCATCCTATACTGATGGCACACTCGTACTGCATAGTAATAAGTAGTCTCATCAAAGGCAGGGACCTGAATCATGCAGAGACCGCTCTGAGTCCACCGTGCTCTGATAACCCCCCCAATGAGGTACCATCCATTTGATCTGAGTCGTACTCATCTGTTCCATATATGTCACCCATGCAGAATGAGCCATCCCTGCAAATCGCTGCTTTATGCGCCTACTCTGACAAACACAAGGTGATACTAGTCCGACGGTTCCTCCAAAACTCGCAACCTCTCCTACAACCACAAGGTTAATAGTCGGGTACTTCCTCTGGTCATCTTTTGAGCTCCTGAAGCCAACTCTTCAATACCATTCAAAGTCTCCCTAAGCAAGCAAGGGACAATATTGCGATTGGCTCGAGCCTGGTCCACCATGTCAAGACAACCCATGGTAGCTACTCCTACGTAAGGCGGAAACAATACCGAGGCAAACAGAAAAAGTGCTAGATAATCTAGAGCCGTGTCAGATTCCACCGTGCTATTAATAAACCTGATAGGAAGCCCACAGAGGTTGACACGACCATCCAACAGTAAACCCCTAGCATCTTCAACAGAAATTTGCAACAGTTGGGAAACCCAAAGTTCTGCAAGCACTTGGTACTGCGGCATGGCTACCCTATCCGTCACACTCGCACCACAGAGAGCCACGAAGTCTTCATACGTGGGGGTGATTTCATTGTAAGAAAAGTTGAAGACATGATTCTCATTGTCCCAGAACTTGACAGCAGCACGGATCAGGTTTTCATCAGACTTAACCCTATACAACGACCAAAGGCACTTAATTCTGAATCTCCTATCAAAGTTTGCACGAGTTGTCCTCGAAAGCTTCCCAACCCAGATCTTCAAACTCTTGATGAAGTAGCGTTGTCTCTCCTCAGAAATCCTAGGGTGTCTATCCATCAGAAAGGCGTGGAAGGATCAAAATCTAGAGGAAAAGGAAGAGAAACTGCTATCTGTCTCGTCTCTCTGTGAGTCAGCTGATTAAATAGGGTAGGGAGTTCAAGTCCTGATCGTACAAGAAAAAATCTAACAAAAATCGTGTTAGACCAGGGATTAGCCGCGCGGCCAGTCCTTCCCCATGGTTGGCCATGCGGCCACATAAGCCGGTCCAGACAGATTGCAAATCCGTCCCCAACAAACACCGGAATAGACCCATCTCAGACATTTCGAAGGTCACAAGTCACAAAAGAGGTCCGATAAAGAGGGTGAAACTGCCCGACCGTGTGTAATCCCCATCTTACCCCTAGGGCTCATGCATTGTACTAAATGTAAAAAAACATGTAAATAAAATACTAATTAATTACATACCAATAGCAAATAAAATATTGTACATAAATATGTTTGTCTGTTCCTCTCCTCTCTCTCTCTAACAAAATTCAGGAAATAAAAGGACTACATCTAGTCCTAGCCAGAATCCTCGATGTCCACATCATCATCCTCTCCACCCTGCTCTGTACGGCGGGACCCACCAGATCCCGAGCTCCTACTCTGGACAGACCTCAAACTCTCAGCCTCCGTGGGGACCTCTCTACGCTGAGGTAGCACCACATCATCCCAACGGCATGTACAAAAAGCGGCCAAGCTCCGGAATAGCCTCTAAAAAATATTGCAAGACAAAAATGAAAAGAAAAGGATTATCATACCGTAGCTCCAAGCGGAGGAAGTTGGGCCCCAGTGACCTCATCAGCCTCAATCGGAGTCAGATCGAAATCCACCTCAGCACCACCCCACTGCATTCGAATACTGTCTGGGAACCGCGGTATGTCCATACCATATCTACCTCCTATACTCGAGCTAGCCGGATATGCACCAGCCTTCCTCCTCACCAAAACCTGTGAACTCAGCAGTACATGCTCCACAAACCACGCATAGTCAGCACCACTTTGATACAAATGGGCCGGAGTCCTGACCCGGTAGTCACCGCTCATCCGCAGCCTAGCCGGATATAGAATATACTTCGGAGGCTCACTCGGGGCCCACAACATAGGATGTCTGCTATATTGCCTGCAGACTCTCTCGCTAAGGTATATGGCATCCCCAGTCAACCCCGTCAAGAAGCAGCGGGAAGTAGTAAACTCCTGAGCCTGACCAACCCCCGCCAATACCTGATCCGACCAGGGAAACAGCTGAAAGTCCTCATGCAGCGGACCACTCAACTTTGCAGTAAAATTCCTAGATCGGGAGTCTTCCTGGCCTTGCCGCGGCCCTCTAACCGGTTGCTCTTTGCCCAGAACCTCATAACCGGGACTTCCTTCACCCCCTGTACAGTAAAGGGAGCAATATGGAACAGCTCGTAGACCCACACCTGTGGAGAAAAACAGTATTTTAGTTCAAAACAGTTTTGACAAAAGGCTAACATGAAATAATAAAAGAGTCAGAGACATACCTCAAAGGCAAAGTGGAAGCAGTCGAAAGACAAGGTACTGGACCTCGAGCAGACAGGTACATCTTCGCCAGCCCGGCTCCGCCCCAAGAAACCTGGCTCGCCTGCTCCAAATCAGCTAGAGTACCCAACAGAGAAAACCGACAGAAAGTCCCCGCACTCGGGAACAGGGTCTGTGATGTTGGTAGTGGTGCCCTAGGCACGTTTAATAAACGTTGTAATTGTTATCATTTATTTCATATCAATAAAGAGATGTTTTGATTATTATTGTTGTTCATGTTTACTTATAATAATCTCCGTCCCTAGTACTTGTTAAACACTAGTATAAAGGATAAATGATCATGGGATGATCATGTTAGATTTATGGGTACTTGTTTGGAACAAGGTACTGGACATGACCCGCTGTATGAGATTTATGTCATGGTCTATGTCGAACATATATCTCATATTAGTTATGTCATTCGAATCCTTAGACATGAAGTTATTATAGTCTTCCACTTGATGAACATTATGTTTGACATATTCAAACGCTACCTTTAACCGGGTAGTTATAAAGGGTATGATTGGCAAAATCGGATTCACGTAGGGAAGAATAATAAGCTAAATGGATTTGTCCCTCTTCGGAGAGATGTCAAGCTTGGGCCTCTCGTAGGAATGATGTTGATGAAATGTTCGGCCGGACTCAAATGAATTGATTGGATCAATGTCATTTGGATTATCAACATATTCGGAATCGAGAAAGTTTTGAACAAAGACAAGTTGACTTGTTGACAATGACTTGTGTTCAATGACATCGTGAACAAAGGGATTATGACATATTCCAAAAAGGAATACAAACTTGTATCTAGTTATACTATTTGGGTACGTATGACGGTTTGCTAGAACCTAATCATATCTTATGGTTTCATGTTTGAACTCATTGCCAACTTAGTATAATCCTAGAGGGTCACACACAATAGAACGAATCTTTAAAAGGACTAAAGTGGAATTTTTTTGTGTTTCTGGCAAAGCGGGCGACCGCCCAAAATGGACCAGGCGCCCGCCTAAAGTTGGGCGACCGCACAGCTTACTTTAGGCGGCCGTACGGTGGTATCGGGTGGCAGATTCCTAATTTGATTAGGAAACGAATTTTCGACGGATTTTGACACAAGTTTCCTATTTGGAATAGGTCCTACTTGTGTATAAAAGGCCAAATTCGGCCAGCACTCTTAACCAATGATTTTGTGAGTCTCCAAAGAGTTTGAGAGAGTTTATTTTGTTCCAAGATATCTCTTGATTGAAGAACAAAATAATACACAATTAAAGTTCCATATAGTCATTATCAATTGTGAAAGTGTGTTTCATAATTGTTGGTCTAGCAACCAAGATCAAGAAGCTCCTTGATGTTCGTTCGTGGTGTGGATACCGCTAGAGGGTGAAGCTCATCATCTTCAAAGTTCGTGTTCGTACTTTCTTCGTGATCAAGCTTCAAATCTCCACCTAGATCAAATCTAGAATTCAAAGTAATCAAGGGTTAGTTTTTCCTCTATTCATATTGTTGTATTTGACTTAATCATATGAACGGATCTATGGGCTTTGGGTTTCATAAATTTTAAATGCTAAATTCCGCTGCGCATTTTACATCGAAACCCAACAGTGGTATCAGAGCCCCGTTCATGTTGATTATTTCAATACCTAGATCATGTTATGTGTATATAAATTGTTTATGTGCCTAGCATGATATGAATATTGGAATATATATGATGTTTAGGTGTTATGTGATTTTATGTGGTTTATTGTTTTTTGCAACTTTAATCGCACGATTCAATCGCAATAAATAAATTATGGTGGATTCAGAATTGTTGATTATTAATTTTTGATTAGATCAAAGTTTTAATAATCGGGGAAAAACAATTTTGAGACAAAATTTTCGAACTTTAAAAATTCTTCACATTCTAATGGCACCGGGCGACCGCACGGAATAGGCTGGGCGGCCGCACGGTTTTGGGCGACCGCACAGGTCCTTTTTGGGCGGCCGCACAAAGGGATCAGATTGTCTGATTTTGGTGGAAAAACAGAATCTGGAATTTTTCGAAAAATTCAACAAAACCAGTAACAGAACCAGTCCAGACTTGCTGTTCTGGAATGGGTTTTGGGTAGTTGGTTTGTGTGTGGATTTTGGGGTTTGATTTTCCTATTTGTTTTATTCTTGTGATTCTAAGATTGGTTCAAGGTTTGGATGGCTAATCTGCGTTCATCGAGATTGTGTTTCCCAAACTTGATCGCAATCAAAGTTTCAAAGATAAATCGAAGTTAGAATTATGAAGAGTTCATAATTGCTAAAATTGAGAAACAAAGTTCTTGATTCAAAGATTGGAGATCCATGTGGAATTGTGGATGCAATTGGCCTACGTTCATCGAGACCATCTATTGCTTAGTTTCGGCCACATGGACTACTTTCTTGGTTTCTTGAATTAGTGCGGGATTGTGGTTGCCTAATGGCTTAGTTCGACCGCACTTCTTATTGTCTTGATTTGGAGATAATAGCCAAAGTTGAAATAGTCACATCCTCATAATTATAGAGAAACTAATGACACATATATATCATGCTTAAATTAATGGAGATTAATTTAGTGGCTAAACTTGATGTGTAACATGTTTATATTATGTGCTCATAAATGTGTTATATGCTATATGTGATGAACCTTCAAAGAAAGTTTTAAGTCCTTAATTGCCATGCCATGATTAAAATACTTGTTTATACATGGGTGATCTTGATGTGGGTTCGCCTCCGCGAGGTGCATTAATTTTATTCATGTATGAGCAAGATGAGGTTCATTAATTTAATGTGGGCTTGCCTCCGCAAGGTACATTAAATTGAATGGTTCCTATGCGATTAAAATGGTTGGACTTAATTAGGCGTCAAAACGGTTTTGGGCCTAGGCAAAAGATGAGATTAAACATGCTTTGGAAATTGGATTTCTCAAAGAATCTCATAAAAGGATCTAAGAATCATATGGGATACGATTGACATGATTGTCTACCTAATTAATTTAGTTTTGAGCGGTCCGCCTCCGTGGACTCAAAAGTTAAATTAAAGTTGGATCTTAGCCCAATTAAATTATATTGTACATTGGATGTATATGAAGGTTATATAATTTAGTAGGAGTATTTTGTTTGAAAAATACATTATTTATTTCTTTAATGAAAACCGGTACTTATTAAATTTTGGAAATTTTGCATAATTGTAGATAATGACTGCTAACACTCAATCAATTTCGTTGCGATCGATCCTTGAGAAAGATAAGCTCCAATAGAATGGTACGAACTTTATGGATTGGATCCGTAGCCTTAGAATTGTTCTAAGGTGAGAAGATAAGTTGTACATTCTCGATGGGCCTCTTCCTGCTGAACCAGAACCTACTGCCCCTAGGGCAGAAAGAGACAGTTACAAGAAACATCGTAATGATTCTAGAGATGTAAGCTGTCTCATGCTTGCTACAATGTGCTCAAAACTCCAACAAAGTTTGGAATATTTGGAAGCCTATGAGATAGGCGTGGAGTTAAGAGCCATGTTTCAAGAGCAAGCTAGGCAAGAGAGATAAAAGACCATGTTGCATTCACTACTTGCAAAATGAATGAAGGGCAACAAGTGAGTCCTCACATGCTGAAAATGAAAGGTTATGTAGAGCACCTTGAGAAACTTGGCTATCCAATCCCATTGGAGCTAGCCACGGATCTCATTCTTAATTCATTGCCTAAAAGTTATAATCAGTTTGTGATGAATTATAACATGCATGGAATGGATAAGAATCTTTCCGAGTTGCATGGGATGCTTAAAACTGCGGAGATGAAGATTGCGGAGAAAGGTTCTCCCGTGCTCTTAGTTCATGATGGGAAGAAGGCTAGTGCCAAAGGAAAGGGTAAGAAAGTTGTCAAACCCAAAATAAGCAAGGCAAGTGTTGCCAAGGCTTCTGAGGCAAAACCCGATTCACAAAAGGATGCAATCTGTTTTCATTGTCAAGAAATTGGTCATTGGAAACGTAATTGCAAGGCTTTCTTGGAAGAGCAAAAGAACAAGAAGGGCAGCAAGGCTGCGTCGACTGCAGGTATCTATATGATAGATATTCTCCTTTCTACCACTGATTCTTGGGTATTGGATACCGGATGTGGTTCTCACATTTGTTTAAATGTGCAGGGTCTAAAGAATAGGAGACTGCTTAAAGATGGTGAAGTAGACCTACGCGTGGGGAATGGAGCAAGAGTTGCTGCATTAGCCGTAGGGACTTATGAAGTCACTTTACCTTCCGATTAATTCTTGTTTTGAACAATTGTTATTATGTTCCAGATTTAAGTAGAAATATTATTTCAATTTCTTGTTTGGATAATGAAGGTTTTAAGTTTCTTATTGAGAATAAGAAATTTTCTATTTATTTAAATGATGTGCTTTATGGTATTGCTAATTCATTTAATGGCCTTTATATCTTGGATGTCAAGAATGAAAATAATGACAATGTCTATCATGTAAATAAGAAATCTAAACATAATGATGTAAATCATACTTATTTGTGGCATTGCCGTCTTGGTCATATTAATGAGAAGCATATCTCAAAACTCCATGGGGACGGACATTTGGGTTCATGTGACCTTGAGTCATATGATACTTGCGAGTCGTGTCTTCTTGGAAAAATGACTAAGACACCTTTTACCAAGTTTGGTGAAAGGGAAAGCGACTTATTGGGGTTGATACATTCCGATGTATGCGGACCATTAAGTAGCAATGCTAGGGGAGGATTTCAATACTTCATAACCTTCACAGATAATTATAGTAGATTTGTGTATGTTTACCTAATGAAACATAAAAGTGAAGCATTTGAGATATTTAGAATATTTCAAAATGAAGTAGAAAAACAACTTGGCAAAAGTATTAAGGCACTTCGATCAGATCGTGGTGGAGAATACTTGAGTCAAGAATTTGATGATCATCTAAAGAATTGTGGAATAGTTTCACAATTGACTCCACCCAGAACACCACAATGGAATGGTGTGTCCGAGAGGAGAAATCGGACTTTGTTAGACATGGTTCGATCAATGATGAGTCAAGTTGATCTTCCAATATCCTTTTTGGGGTTACGCTCTAGACACCGCTGCTTTCACACTAAATCGTGTTCCAACTAAATCGGTTCAAAAGACTCCATATGAGATGTGGAGCGGAAAGGAAACTTGTTTATCTTTCATGAAGATTTGGGGTTGCGAAGCCTTTGTCAAAAGACTTGTCTCTGACAAACTTGCACACAAATCTGACAAATGTATTTTCGTGGGATATCCAAAGGAAACTAGAGGATATTACTTTTACAACCGAGAGGACAACAAAGTGTTTGTTGCCTGAACTGGTGTCTTTCTAGAGAAAGAGTTTCTCTCCAAAGAAATCAGTGGGAGTAAAATAAATCTTGAAGAAATTCGAGACCCAGAAAATAACATTGAACCAATAGTGGAACAAGAACAAGAACCACAAGGAGTTGTGGAACCTGTTCAAATACACAAGCAACTCGCAGATCTAGTAGGTTACGATCCGAGCCCGAGAGATATGGATTTCTCGTAACGGATAGTAATGAGGTAGAAATCATTGAGAATGATGAACCGTCAACCTACCAAGAGGCGATGTCTTCTCCTGATTCGGACAAGTGGCTTGGAGCCATGGAATCCGAATTACAATCCATGCAAGACAATAGGATGCAAATGGGTCTTCAAGAAGAAGACTGACATGGATGGGAAGGTGCATACTTACAAAGCTAGGCTTGTAGCGAAAGGTTATAGGCAAGTTCATGGTATTGACTATGATGAGATCTTTTCACCCGTAGCATTGATCAAGTCTATAAGAATTTTGCTTGCCATTGCCGCATATCATGACTATGAAATATGGAAAATGGACGTCAAACCGCTTTCCTAAATGGAAAACTCCAAGAGGATGTGTATATGACACAACCAGAAGGTTTTGAACAGAATTCTAAAGTATGCAAATTGCAAAGATCCATCTATGGATTGAAGCAAGCTTCTAGGAGTTGGAATCTCCGTTTTGATGAATCGGTCAAAGAGTTTGGTTTCATCAAGAACGAAGATGAGCCTTGTGTATACCAGAAGATTAGTGGGAGCATAGTGCTATTCCTTATTTTATACGTGGATGACATATTACTCATTGGAAACGATGTTCCTACACTTTAGTCCGTAAAGACTTGGTTAGGAAAATGCTTCGGAATGAAAGATATGGGTGAAGCCGCATATACACTTGGCATTAAGATCTATAGAGATAGATCAAGGAGGCTACTTGGTTTGAGCCAAAGTACATACATTGACAAGGTCATTAGAAGATTCCGTATGGAAAATTCTAAGAGAGGCACCTTGCCCGTGTTACATGGAGTTTCTCTAAGCAAGACTCAATGTCCTAAGACAAACGATGAGCGTGAGAAAATGAATGATGTTCCATATGCTTCGGCAATTGGGTCCATCATGTATGCCCATGATTTGTACTAGGCCGGATGTATCTTATGCTTTGAAAAGAACTAAAGACTCGTTTTTGGTCTATGGAGGAATGGAAGATGATCTCGTTGTAAATGCTTACACCGATGCAAGCTTCCAAACCGACAAAGATGATAGCCGATCGCAATCGGGTTTTGTGTTTATGTTAAACGGTGGAGCTGTAAGATAGAAGAGTTCCAAGCAAAGTACAACCGCTGATTCTACAACAGAAGCTGAGTATATTGCTGCATCGGATGCTGCAAAGGAAGCTGTTTGGATTAAGAAGTTCATCACTGAACTTGAAGTGGTTCCTAGTATTGCTAATCCAATAGACATTTATTGCGATAATAATGGTGCTATTGCTCAAGCAAAGGAACCAAGAGCACATCAGAAATCCAAACACATACTTAGGCGTTTTGATATCATTCGAGATCGTTGATAGGGGAGACATAAATATATGCAGAGTACCTACTGATGACAATGTTGCGGACCCGCTAACAAAGGGACTTCCACAAGCTAAACATGATGGTCATGTTAGGTCCATGGGTATTAGATACATGGGAGATTGGGCCTAGGGCAAGTGGGAGATTGTTGGTAGTGGTGCCCTAGGCACGTTTAATAAACGTTGTAATTGTTATCATTTATTTCATATCAATAAAGAGATGTTTTGATTATTATTGTTGTTCATGTTTACTTATAATAATCTCCGTCCCTAGTACTTGTTAAGAACTAGTATAAAGGCTAAATGATCATGGGATGATCATGTTAGATTTATGGGTACTTGCTTGGAACAGGGTACTGGACATGACCCGCTGTATGAGATTTATGTCATGGTCTATGTCGAACATATATCTCATATTAGTTATGTCATTTGAATCCTTAGACATGAAGTTATTATAGTCTTCCACTTGATGAACATTATGTTTGACATATTCAAACGCTAAAAGGGTATGATTGGTATAATCGGATTCACGTAGGGAAGAATAATAAGCTAAATGGATTTGTCCCTCTTCGAGAGATGTCAAGATTGGGCCTCTCGTAGGAATGATGTTGATGAAATGTTCGGCCGGACTCAAATGAATTGATTGGATCAATGTCATTTGGATTATCAACATATTCGGAATCGAGAAAGTATTGAACAAAGACAAGTTGACTTGTTGACCATGACTTGTGTTCAATGACATCGTGAACAAAGGGATTATGACATATTCCAAAAAGGAATACGAACTTGTATCTAGTTATACTATTTGGGTAGGTATGACGGTTTGCTAGAACATAATCATATCTTATGGTTTCATGTTTGAACCCATTGCCAACTTAGTATAATCCTAGAGGGTCACACACAATAGAACGAATCTTTAAAAGGACTAAAGTGGAATTTTTTTGAGTTTCTGGCAAAGCAGGCGACCGCCCAAAATGGACCAGGCGCCCGCCCAAAGTTGGGCGACCGCACAGCTTACTTTGGGCGGCCGCACGGTGGTGTCGGGTGGCAGATTCCTAATTTGATTAGGAAACGAATTTTGGACGGATTTTGACACAGGTTTCCTATTTGGAATAGGTCCTACTTGTGTATAAAAGGCCAAATTCGGCCAGCACTCTTAACTAATGATTTTGTGAGTCTCCAAAGAGTTTGAGAGAGTTTATTTTGTTCCAAGATATCTCTTGATTGAAGAACAAAATAATACACAATTAAAGTTCTATATAGTCATTATCAATTGTGAAAGTGTGTTTCATAATTGTTGAAGCTCCTTGATATTCGTTCGTGGTGTGGATACCGCTAGAGGGTGAAGCTCATCATCTTCAAAGTTCGTGTTCGTACTTTCTTCGTGATCAAGCTTCAAATCTCCACCTAGATCAAAGCTAGAATTCAAAGTAATCAAGGGTTAGTTTTTCCTCTATTCATATTGTTGTATTTGACATAATCATATGAACGGATCTATGGGCTTTGGGTTTCATAAATTTTAAATGCTAAATTCCGCTGCGCATGTTACATCGAAACCCAACATGTGACAAACTATACCAAAGATGGCCCGCACCAGATAGTCAGTATCATGGATGCCCTCAACAAAGCCCTAGATAGCCTCCTCCACCAAGGTCCTCAGACGACCCGCCTCAAAGCCGTTTCCTTTCACACCTTTGCCCAACGGCATCCCAATCAGCTCCACCTGACGATGTGGGTCCGCAGACAAGGACTCATTAAAAGGTAGCTCCACGTCCGTGAACATGAGCCCCGTAATAGCAGCAAAGTCGGTCGAAGTAACAGTCACCTCTCCCCAACTAAAATGGAACATGTGGGTGGTGTCCCACCAATACTCCCTCATCGCCTCAACAAGACCCATCACCTTCTGGGTCCCTTCTACTGCCCGTACCGCATTAAAAAAACGAACCGAAGCCCAGAGCCCGGATCCTCTCCTTCACCGTACCAGTCAGCGGCAATCTCCCCCATATCTCTGCCACCGCCCTCGTGGACCCGTGAGATTTCATCCTCTGTAGGTAAACACAGCAAAGGTACGTTACCCAACTAGTGATATAAATTATTATGTGATATAAATTAAAGTGTACATGCATTCTTTATCTACTTGCGCATATATTTGCCGTCCCCAAAGTAATCAACAATCCCAGAAAATTAAATAATTACGAACGATTAATTTAATTTAACACAGTCTTAAAAGTAATACAACAAGTATGAAATAAAAGACATAAAAATACCCAAAAAAATTAAAGCGAGATCGGTACCTCCTTCGTCTCCATCAGTCTCCCGCCAGACCAATGTTTGTCGGTGCCCGCGTACAAGTCAAAGTGTTGTCCCACCGTGAAATGCCATTCATCGGGACGGAAGTTTCGAGAGGTCATCCTCGCCCGTTGTTTATGCACCCCCGCGCCTTCGCCTTGCTCAAAGTGTGGTCCCGCACCACCACCTTGCTCAAATTGCGGCCCCGCACCTGCATCTTGCTCATAAGGTTGCCCCACACAAAAATGTATTCAAGATCCTTCTCAAATATAGCAAAGTATCCCAAAATATCTATTTTCTCTCTCAAAAATCGACAAAAGAAGGAAGAAAGTGAAGATGACAGCAACAGCCAGCGGCTGTTTCTAGAGTCTGTCAAGCGAAGGGACTAGCCGCGCGGCCAGTGTCTCTAGGCGACGTGGCATGATCTCAGCCCTCCATCTCGCGCGCCCATCAGCGATCCTCGTCAACGAAGACCAACCAATCAGAAGGACTGGCCACGCGGCCAGTTATTCCCTCAGGCGCAAGAATTTGCAATTTATCCCCTCAGCTTATTTTTAATCCAAGATTAACACCCTTAGCCAAATTTAACTAGAAATTGACCAGAAATCAATCAATTGGGTCCAAAAGACTCCAGTAAATCCCAAAATTAATCAATAGGGTCTAAAATACTCCAGTAAATTCCAAAATAGGGTCCAAAAGACTCTAGTAAATTCCAAAATAGGGTCCAAAAGACTCCAGTAAATTCCAAAATTAATCAATCGGGTCCGGAAGACTCAAGTAAATTTCCAAAATTAATCAATAGGGTTTGGAAGACTCAAGTAAATTTCCAAAATTAATCAATAGGGTCCGGAAGACTCAAATAAATTTCTAAAATTAATCAATTGGGTCTAAAAGACTCCTGTAAATTCTAAAATTAATCAATAGGGTTCGGAAGACTCAAGTAAATTTCCAAAATTAATCAATAGGGTCCAAAAGACTCAAGTAAATTTCCAAAATTAATCAATAGGGTCCGGAAGACTTAAGTAAATTTCCAAAATTAATCAATAGGGTCCGGAAGACTTCAGTAAATTCCAAAAATTCTGTGAATCCTGAGGATCATTCCTTGCTTGGCACCGTAGCTTATCGAAATTCTGCTAGCTTGAGGATCATTCCTCACTTGGTACCGTAGTTTACTAAATTTTTGCGAATCCTAAGGATCATTCCTCGCTTGGTACCGTAGTTTGTCGAAGAAATTATGCAATTACGCGCTTTCCAATAGGAAGTTAGAATTCATCCCTAAATTATGCTCTCGATTCTTAAACTTCTTGTCGTACCATGCGTATGGCCTTCCTTCCTTTCCCCAGTAGAGTCCTTGACTTTATTGCTTACATCTATCTTCAGCGAAAGATGATGTCTCGTTTCTTACTCCCCAACTTCTGAACTACGACTGGCTTGATTCCATTCGGATACGTAGGTAGCCTGACATAGGTTCAGCCGCTCGACCAACCTGGTCACATTCTTCCTCACTCTATCCCTCGATCTGGAACTCATGTTTCAGACCGGTTCCTTTCTTAATCGACGACCCTCCATACCTTGCAAGAAACGTCGCCGAGGGGCTACTGTTAGTACCCAACCTGAAAATGAGTTATTAGGCATTCTAGAACTCAGAGGGACCTCCCAGGTATTTACGAGCTGCACAGGACTTATCCGGAATTTCCTGAAAAGCCCAAATAAGAAGAAATTTTCGACTGATCGGATGAGGGATCGAAGATAGACGTTATCTAGGAGTTATTAGGAGTCCAGATTGATCAGAACCTCGGGAATAGAGCCAATCCAGTTGGACTGGCCGGGCGGCCACTCTTCTGGCCGGGCGGCCACTTCCTCCAGGTCAACTTTTCCTATAAATAGGTGACCTCAGTTCATAATTATGACACACAATTCTCTCCCCCGAGTTCCACAGTCAAAACTGATGGCAAAACTCTCTCTCTAAGCCTTTCTAACAATCCCGAAGGTCCGGCGAATTCGCGCAAGAGATTCGACTTCATTCTTGTCAAGATTGGTGAGCATTCTACATGTTTTCTTAGTGTAGATCTGATTTATGCTAGTTTCATTATGTTTATACATCTACATTCATATGATTCATAACGTGTTCTTCATGTTCTTACTAGAATTCATAATATGCTCTGTATCTAGGGTAGCGATCTTCATGCTTATGTCTTATTTCATACATGTTTCATGATATTCTTATTACTATGTTAGATTGAACATGCTAGATCTAATGTTTTAAACCCTACTTATAATGCATAGCCGATGATGATCAACGAGATCTAGGAACTACTTCTAAACCCTAAACTTTAAGTAAATATTCCCATGATCAGTAATTCTCCAAGGATGAATATGATGAATGCACATTGATATTATCAATGGTATAATCATTATTCTAGGATGTGATCATTTTGCATAATTCTTTCTGCTCCCCATTCATTATGCATGATCCCGCTTCTTCTCCCTATTCCGATTATGTGCGAACTACGCTGACCTGAGCTTCTCAAACGAGAGGAACGTAGGTAATCTTCAGATCCAGTCTCAATCACTAACACACTACTAACATATTCATCATGATAGAAAGTCCGACTGCTCGGGCGATGGGAGTGATAACTTGATATTCTTCACTTGTCGTAACTTGACCCCCGAACCCTCTCTGTTAGCTTTTCTCAATGTTTTAGCTCGATAAAACAACGTGGTGACTCTTAATAAAGTTAAATGGCAACTTGAATATCCTAATCCCATAGAAAAGATAAATAAAAGAAAGTCATCCCGTGCGTCGCCCGCATTCGAAAAGGGGGTATTCACACATACCCACAGTTGTTTCATAACATTTCTCTTAACCCACATCAAAGAGATCCACAAAATCATGGCCAAGAATCGAGAACTTCTTATCCCTATCTCTAAAAACATGCTTTTTTCCAAATCCACCATGAAAACCAATTTTCGTTTTCGGTTTGGGAATAGACTTTATAAAATCTATCTTGCTAAGGACCCTCATGAACCTTATGAGTCCCCTTATAAACACAAGCCTTCTCTGCCTACCGAAAGTGATGAACAAGAGGATGACGATGATGAGGACGAGGAATTTGTGCATGCCGCTCCAATCAAAGGCAAAGGCAGGGGAATTGATGTTGAACCTATCAGCAAGAAGTCTTCTGTTTCTGTTGGTATTAAGTTATAATTGTTGGTAGTGGTGCCCTAGGCACGTTTAATAAACGTTGTAATTGTTATCATTTATTTCATATCAATAAAGAGATGTTTTGATTATTATTGTTGTTCATGTTCACTTATAATAATCTCCGTCCCTAGTACTTGTTAAGCACTAGTATAAAGGCTAAATGATCATGGGATGATCATGTTAGATTTATGGGTACTTGTTTGGAACAAGGTACTGGACATGACCCGCTGTATGAGATTTATGTCATGGTCTATGTCGTACATATATCTCATATTAGTTATGTCATTTGAATCCTTAGACATGAAGTTATTATAGTCTTCCACTTGATGAACATTGTGTTTGACATATTCAAACGCTACCTTAACACGGAAGTTATAAAGGGTATGATTGGCATAATCGGATTCCCGTAGGGAAGAATAATAAGCTAAATGGATTTGTCCCTCCACGGAGAGATGTCAAGCTTGGGCCCCTCGAAGGAATGATGTTGATGAAATGTTCGGCCGGACTCAAATGGATTGATTAGATCAATAGCATTTGAATTATCAACATATTCGGAATCGAGAAAGTATTGAACAAAACAAGTTGACCGTTTGACCATGACTTGTGTTCAATGACATCGTGGACAAAGGGATTATGACATATTCTAAAGGAATGCGAACTTGTATCTAGTTATACTATTTGGGTAGGTATGACGGTTTGCTAGAACCTAATCATATCTTATGGGATTATGTTTGAGCCCATTGCCAACTTAGTATAATCCTAGAGGGTCACACACAATAGAACGAATCTTAAATAAAAAGGACTATATTGGCATTTAAGGTCGGAGGACTTCCAAGGAATTTCTGGAAAGATCTGGGCCTCCTGGTCAACCAAGCGGGCGCTTGGGTTTCACCAGGCGGGCACCTGTTCAAGCCGGAAAGGGACTGGAGTTTCTGCCCAAACAGGCGGGCGCCTGGATGGTACCGGGCGGGCGCCTGGTGCTCCCGATTGGAAAATTCCTAATTCGATTAGGAATGGTTTTTGACACAAGTTACCTATTTGGAATAGGTCTTAATTGTGTATAAAAACCCCAATTCGGCCAGACCATAATGAGAAGTGCTTTTGTGAGTCTCAAAGAGTTTGAGAGGTTTTATTTTGTTCTAAGACATCATTGATTGAGGAACAAAATAATTCACAAAATAAATTCCATATAGTTCTTTATTATATTGTGAAAGTGTGTTTCATAATTTTGGTCTAGCAACCAAGATCAAAGAAGCTCCTTTGATATTCGTTCGAAGTGTGGATACCGCTAGAGGGTGAATTTTATCATCTTACAAAGTTCGTGATTTGTTCGTGATAAAGCTTCAAGATCTCCACCAAGACCAAAGAGAAAAATTCATAGCCATCAAGGGTTAGTTATTCCTATATTCATCTTGTTGTATTTGATTTAATCATATGAACGGATCCATGGTTTTGGGTTTCTTAAAATTTTAAATGCTAAATTCCGCTGCGCATGTTACCTGGAAACCCAACAATAAGAGCCATCAGTTAAGTATACTTATTAAATTTCCCCGCCTCAGAAGTCGACCGCACCTCTAAGGTCACTTGCCGCTGTTAGTACCTGATCTGAAGATCAAGGACTTCCTAGACGTTTAGGAGTCTCCGAGGACCTTTTAGGTAATTATAACCTGACAGGGACTTATCCGACAGCTTTCCAGAGTTCTTGATTGACGAAATCAGTTATAGGTCAAATTCTATCAGGATATTGACCTGATCCTGAGAACAAACTGATAAGATCTCATCGATATCTTGATAACCATGCAATCTGGAAAGACTGGCCACGCGGCCAGTCTAGGAGTTTCTGCGCGGCCACTTCTGCCATCCCAAAACCCCTATATATAGGCCTCTCCTCTCAGCCTATTGATCACACAAGAAACCTACGGGAAAAACTTCACAGAAGCTCTTCCCAGCCTCTCTCTCCCTCTCAAAACCCTCTCAAACCCTCTCTTTGATCTTGCTTTGATCATCAAAGAGATTTAACATCGCCATCAACCAAAGGAGTGAAGATTCAACCTTCGAAGCCTCTTTAATCGGTTTGGTAACGTGTTCTTACTTCTTAGCTGCTTAGATCTATTATATTCATTCATATATTGTTAGATCTAGGGTTTTTATTCATCGTTCGTGTTCTTAACCGATGATGATCTAGGGTTTCCACGAAACCCACACTAGATCTAGGTCACATATTACTTACATAATGCTATATTTAGGGTAGCGATCTTCATGTTTATGTGTTCATTCATATGTATTCATGATGTTCTTTTTATAATGCAAGATTTACGACTTATCATACATCATATGCAAGATCTAGGATCCCTATTTATATGCACGTGCCATAGCCAATGATGATCCTAGGGTTTCATCAAACCCTAATACGATCTAGGAACTACTTATCACCCTAATATTCCCCCTCTTTATGCATGATGCCGCTTCATCTCTCCCTATTCTAATTCATAAATGAACTACACCGACCTGAGCTTCTCATGATGAGAAGAATGTAGGCAATCTTCGGATCCGGTCTCAAACACTAACACATACACACACATTGATCATGATAGAAAGACCGATTCGTCGGGCAATAGGAGTGATCGCATTAATATTCTTCTCTTATTGTAATTTGACCCCCAAACCCTATTATTCTCATAAATGGTTTTCTCAATGTTTTAACTACAAACAAAACAACGTGGCGACTCTCAATTTTCAATCGGGCGTATTCACAGTGGCGACTCTGCTGGGGAGTTGTTTTTGAAAACCTTTTTCAAAACTTAAGAGGGTCTAACTTTCATTTACATCATGATTTTGTGTGTGTTCTAACTGCCCCACGCACTCTCCTCTTTAAAAGCTGCACTCCTGCAGATTTTTATGTTCATAGCATGTTTAAATGTTGTAGATCTGGTCTGCTTATGTTTATTTCATGTTTAAACTCTGTTAATATGAATTGTTATGCCAGTAAACTTCTCTTGTGCATTGCATATCAATCCTAAAAATACGTAATCAAATGGCACACTACCACTAGTCTGTGTCACACTACACACCCTACTGGATACTCTGCTGAGTGCACAGATTTTGGTGATCCTGTCGCCTCTATCTTCGTGGCACCCGGGCTATCTAACTCGATGTTTTCACTTGTGAGCGGTTGAGGTTAATCCTTGTTCATTTCTAAACCATGCACCTTGATCGAGTTAAGAACACTTATAAAAAACAATTTTAATATTAACTAAAATCATTCATCATGCTGGATGAGTCTACCCTAGTTCAACTCTAGTTAACCTTTGACCCGTCTAGGTCAAACCCATCTCCTTGACCCATCTATTCAACCCATCTCCTTGAACCGTCTAGGTCAACCCATCACCTTGACCCGTCTAGGTCAAACCCGTCTCTTTAACCCGTCTAGGTCAATCTACCCATACTCGCTTAGGTCAACCGTACCTCAACCAACTTAGGTCAATCCGTTTCCAACCCATCTAGGGCAATCTGTCCTCAACCCATCTTGGTCAAACCATCATCCTCGACCCATCTAGGTCAACCCGTCACCTTGACCCATCTAGATCAACTCGTCACCTTAACCCGTTTAGGTCAAACCTCTACATCGACCCATCTAGGTCAACCCGCCATTTTGACCCATCTAGGTCAATCCTTCATCTCGACCCCACCTTTAGTCAAGCTAGCCGATCTTAGATGACCTACCTCTTGGCCTACCCATGTCAAACCTTACCCGACTTCAAGTCAAAAAGCCACCTTACCTAGGGTCCCTCCACCTATACCTAACCAAGGACCGAGTCATCTCCCCTTACTTTTAGACCTCTACGGTCATATTCTAATACTTATGATTTTCAAAAGTCACTGACCTCTTGCGGTCACTCTCTCACTTGTCTTACTTAACCTAAACTACGGTGACCTGAGCCTCTCATTGTGTAGGACCTCTCCTGCATGGTAAGGGGAACGTACGCAGCTACCGGCCCGGTCAAACTTTTAGTCTTTTCATTCTAAGAACATTTCAAAAAATACAGAGATCGAGTCTTTTCATAAAAAGTGATTTTATAAATAATGCCTTGTCATTAATTATGAGTCTAATTCAATTCAAAGACTTAATTTCTCCGCCACCACTACAGAATCCTGCATCATGTCTGCCGAAGGGATCAACACAGTCACAAGCGAAGCTACCACCCAAGATGTTGAGACAATTCTCCACCCCAACACCGTTCTCAATGAGCAAGCAACCCACTTCACCGCCATTCTCAATGAGCAAACGGTCCATCTTAACACCGCTCTCAACAAGCAAGAAGCCTTCTATGAGACTATCCTTAAAAAGCAAGCGGCCCACTTTGAGACCATTCTCAACGAGCAAGCAACCCTCTTCCGAACCACTCTCGATGAACAAAAAACATTCTTTGAGACTGTTCTTCTCAAGCAAACAGACCGCTTCCAAAAAATGGTGTACAAGGCTCTAAAGGACACCAAGGAACATCTCCAGTCTGATGTCTATAGCATCTACGAGTACCTCAACCACACTCTTTCTCCTGCTCAGTTTCAACACCCTTACACTTCTCAAATTTATGGACCACCACTACAGACTCTCCCTGTTGGGATTCCTCCTATGACTACTCATCAGCAAGGAATACCGGTGCCTATACCACCCTCCAAGATGGTTCGTGACAAGAAGGACGAGCATGAGCATGATGATTTGGGTATGCCATTAGACAAATGCTTCAAAAGTCTAGTTCAAGACGGCAAGTTATCTCCGCTCCTCGACTTCAAACCAAACTTTACAAGACAAGACTTAGATCCCTCAAAGTATTGCAAATATCACCAATACGTTGGACATGACACCAAGAATTGCCTCCATCTGAAGAGAAAGATGCAATGCCTCATCGATAGCAGAGCCATCACCCGCAAAGGGAACAAATGGGCATAGAAGAAGAAGTTACACCGGGGCTACCTCTTTCTAAAAAATAAAAATAAAAAAGAGTCTTTCAGTCTTCGTAGGTTCTAGAGAGTCCTTTACTCAAAGTCTACCTCGGACATTAATATTTTACTTTTTAATAGCAGAAGTCCACCCCGGACATTAGTTATATTATTAAAGTCCACCCCGGACTAGTCTATTTGAGTCTTTAATTAAAAGAGTCTTTATTTCTTTTCTCTCTAGACTTGAGACATAATCTTGCATATATACATCAATTCCATGAAAATTGTATTAATCCTAATTGACAATTGATTTCTATATCTTTATATGACAAATTAATCCCAAATATATTCATTAATGAAGACTCATTAAAAGGTAAATGGACCCACAAACCATCATACATAACTTAAAAAACATTTAGTCTCAAAATAACATACGTTTTGATCAATCGAATCGTTTTCTCTTTTCTATATACCCTCTATACCTACCATCATGCGTGTACGTCCACTGTGTGTACCCTCTATATACTCCACTCGTGTACACTCTATTTATACACCCCTTGTGTACACCCACTGTGTGCACCCTCCATATATACACCCCTCGTGTATACCTACTGTGTACACCCACCTAAATACTCCTCATATACACTTCCATCTTCCTATGAAGAAGACGACGACTGCAGAGATGTTCACCGTTGAAGAAGCGCCCGCACAATTACAAAGGCCGTTCGTTCCCGACATGGCGATATATTGGGGCTGTCTGTCCTCCTCGAAATGTCAACGAAATGCAAGGGGCTATTCAAACCCCCTCTACGAGTTCTACCTCCCAAAGGCGAAAAGCGAACTAGGGGCTCATCTTGCCCCACGTTTCAATATGTAAATATATATATATAAAAAAAGAGGCTCGCTAGGTCGAAACTCATAACGGGTGGCTTAGGAAAAAATTAGAGCAACCGCACAAAAAAGAAGCCCGCTAGGTTGAAAACCCGCAAGGGCGGCCTAGGCAAAAATAAGGGTGTGCACAAAGAAAATAAATCAAAGCAAAGAAAAAATAGAAGGGGCTATCATCATAGAAAAGTAAAAGTCCCACTTTCTTTTCACTTCTTATTTTCTATTTTTCTTTCTTTTCAAAGGAGTTCAACTCAAACTCGACAGCAGCGTTCAACAACTACAGACGAAGCGGTCCAAAGCAACAATCAACAATGGAAAAGACCACCACTCAAACCCGGTATCATCATCAACCAGATCATTCTCGAAATACACGGACCTGAGCCTCTCACACCGAGAGGAACGTAGGCAACCTCCTGGTCCGGTCCACAAAATATATACAACCCACCTCGAGCCAACTTTCATTCTTTTCTCGCTTCCCCATACACTATAATTTCTATTCTCTTTCTCAATTAATCAAGGCGTTTATTATTTCGAGACTACTTGTATAAAACATAATCATAAGATACATAACTAATCAACGAGGTCCATTCTCGAGCAACCAAAAGACAATTCTGAATAAAACAATTTTCAAATGTCTCGACAAGTCTTCTGTTCTATAATCTAGGAAAGAGCTAAACACTCACTTTCTGTCAAGCAGGGCTTCCTTCCTTTTATACACATACTTCCCGTAAGGTCTAAATGAGAGAACTCCCTCTCTTGTTCTCTCTTTCTTTTCTCTCACTATAACAAAAAGGCTCCTGCAAGTCGTCTGTACAATTCTATCTTTTTCTTTATTTTTGAGTCGACTGAAATATATATATAAAAAATACGCTAAAAGAATATACCCACCTAGATTGAAAATCCGCAAGTGCGGTCTAGAGAAAAATAAGGGTGCGTCTAAAGGAGGTAGCATGCCCCCACCTGATGCCCTCACCAAACTAGGTCTACCCTAAATATGTGTTGCGCCGACCACTGATACTCCGACAAGATCTCTCCCCGTAGAAAGTCATCTCTCTCCATCAAAGCTCAACATGGATGACCTCTCTCAAGTACCCCCATTCAAACTGGGGCTTCTCTAAACCAAGTTAAGTCAACTGCTTGACTACTAAAGATCACCGGCGACCCGATGAAATCTCAGTCACCCGAAGGGCTACCCTAATCAACAAACCTAACGAAGGACAAGTACTTGAATTAATTAGACTGTAATTAATTATAAGGCAGGTTTATAAATTCATTACATTTTCAAAAAGTGTTTCCTATCACGACACATTGTTTATAAATCCGCACACTCGGTCTCCACCAATTTATAAATTGTCTTTTGTCTCATCCCCGTGATGTCCTAACTGAATCGGTCCTACACCTTAGGCTACCCTTGAGTCCTTCATCCCATAGGTCAAAAGCCCTAAATCTCCTTTAGGCAACTTGCACCAATAGAAGTCAAATAGTTTATGAACCCAACTAGGATACCCTCCATACCCTTAGGTCCTGCACTCTAAGACTGCATACATGCTACTCTACGTTCTACTTGCTATTCACATGATACTTACTACTCTGCGCGCTACTTATTACTGTACATATTACATAATATAAATGTTTATACAGTCATCCATAAATATATGCTATGCTACTGTCTGTGCTCTACGCTAACAAAATGCAGAAACTAAGAAGCCTATCCACTAGCATCGCCTTGAGTCCTCTTCCGAGGATGTCCGCCTGGAGGACCATTATCATCAAGGAGGAGAACCAGCGCATTCTGCCACCTTGCGAAGACTCTTCGCCAATCTTCGGTGCAGCCTCTGAATTACGTCACGTAGGCCGTCCTCACGGCATGTCATAGTCTTATAAGTCCGAGGGGTCACCTAAACAAAAGGCAGCACAAGCATGTCAAAAGAAGTCCAAACGAGAGGATGAATAAAAAAGTGGGATGAATAAAAGAATGGGTAAACAGCATACACTGACATGACCCACCGGGATCTGAAACTCCAGAACTATCTCACTCTCCTCATGCTGCACCCACTGAGGGTCATCATCACCATCTACATGATCGTACAGAGAGAATCCAAAAACCCTGTCATAGGAAGGACCTACCGGGCCCAGTGCCACTAACTCGACATGCCTCTACATCATTTCCGCAGTTTCTCCTCTATCACAGTGCGTGAGCCTTAAAGGCGCGTCCCAACAAAGTCATCATATGAGGCTCCCTCTAGAACAAATTGTCTAGCATCAAGGCCCTCGGTCAACCTAAAACGGTCATGCAGAGACACTAGATCAGTCATGAACCACGGAGGATTCACCAGACTAAGAAGACACTTCCTTCCCTACACTAGGGACATACTCTCGCACTCAAGTAAAGGGCATCTCCGCCTTATCCAATCAACAACCTCCGCTGGCCTGTCGCCTCAAGCACAATTGTAATCTACAACTCTGATCTAAGGAATGGTACAACTCTGCCAAGCATATAGCTCCCACACGCAAGTCGGCCCATTGCATCCAAGTCCATCAGACATCCAAACAGTGGAATCATCACCGTCATGCAGGCATTAGCAAAAATAGTCTGTGACAACCCAAGAACTCTCTCTACCTATTTAAACCTCTCATTTCTACCTTAGAAAAGGACCCAAGAACTTTCTCTACACTTACACTATACACAATTCTCCCAAGAATTCTTCCTACATGATTTCTAGCAATAAAACTCTACCAAAAATCGTCTCAAGTGAAGGTTTGAATTTCTCCTTTTAAAGTACAAGTTTTATTCTCTTATTTTATTTGTGTCTTTTTAATGTATTCAATTCCCATCAATTGGGACATGACTAAATGACCACTTTACTACATTAAAGTTGGTTAAGGTTATCTCCCTACATTTCAATCTCTAGATTAATTTACCATTCTTCTCTTAATGTAATCTTTAGCATGAATTAATCAATAAAACAATTCCCTTTTATTTCCCCTCTATTTTCATTGTAATTGTTAGAACTTTTATATTAATATTATTTGAAGGAATTTTTAGCAATAGAACACCAATAGTAGCAAGACCCGCGTAAGCGGGGTGGAGTGGGTGTTTAAGTACTTCCCACTCCGTCACCTAACCCCCGAACCCTTCTCTCCTGAATCTTTAGTTTCGTAACATAAATTAGGCTATTTATAGGTTTTTCTTATGTTCCTTTAAAAACATAGGAGGCGACTCTAAACAATTAAAAAACAAATAGGCATCCTAGGATAATTCACCGCTCTAGCCAAGTAGTGGATTTCCCGGGGTATCTACAGTGGTGACTCCGCTGGGGATAATTTAGAGGGTTAAACTCACGTTTTCATTTTTGGTGTTCTTTATTCTGCATTCTGGTGGAAAAAGGTGGGACGCGTGCGCCTCTAGCCTTCTTGGCCTAAGGCGCGCGCCTCCGACCTTCACCACTAGAATCGACCGCCTCTCATCTCGTCCTTCAATTCCATGTTTGTGTGCTAATAATTACTGCAGGGGAAAGTTTTATTATTTAGGGTCAAGGCAATCCCTTAAACCCACTGATTTGCAGGTTTTTTGCCCAGAATCGGACGCCTCTGCCACACTTCCTCTAACGCGCGCGCCTCTTGAGAAGGCATCCCAAAGCGCGCATCTGGGTATTTTCCGGAAACAGAACAGTGCACAGAAACATAATAGAACGGACATGGTTACAGTGTGTGGGCACCGGGCCTGAACATAAACTCTTTTATTTTCTGTTTATTTTATCGGTCACACGGGCGATTCAAAAGTTGTAAATTATGTGCTTATTTTTTTATTTTTTTTTCTGTTTCCAAAAAAAAAAATTGTCACTTGGCTTGACCTCACACTACATGCACATTTTCCTATGAATCTCACTATCGAGTCACACAAGTCCACCCCCAAACCCGTCGAGACCCGTTCTAGAGTGTTTTAAGCTCCACCCGACCTTGACTCTCTCGAAGCGGTAAACCTCAACCCGTGGCGTACTTCACGACTACATGCCGGGGATGACCTTAAGCCTCTCTTTAACCGAGCACAAGCCAACGCAATTCTTAGTCTAGGTTCTAACACTCCGTGACCAAGTCAGTTTTCGTGTGTCGAGATTTCCCTAAACTAATGTCATCAAATCATACATGCCGTTTCCAAAAGAAACAAGTGGTTATTACGGACGAAATAAAACTCCGTCCCCGAGTGATTATTATGGACGAAATAAAACTCCGTCCCCGCATGTATGCTTTATGACATTAATTTAGTTTAATGCCATCACATATAGGTATCACAAGCGTGGTGGAATCCGATGAGTATATGGGACCACGGGAAAGTCTATATACTAGTGTGACGATTCCACTATTTTTCTAGAAACCCCAAAAAGGACTCCGTCCTTCCGACTTTTGTAAATAAAAAAAATAGTCATTTTCCTTATGTGGTTGAGTCTTTTTATTGTTTATGGGTGAAATTATTTTATTCAAAGGGTGTTTGTGGGCCAATCTAAGATCAACCGTGTTCTTCCAATAGGTTCAATGGCTTCCAACGGCAACAACAACAATGGTGGGTATTTTTCCGTGTCCAACGAAAAGCTATTCGGCATAATAAGAGCCATGGGGGAACAAATGGATAGACTTGTCGAGGATGCCCGCCGTAAGGAAGATTCATGGCAAGCCCGTTTTGATCTCGAGAGGAAGATTCACAAAGAAGAGGTTTCCGAACTTAAGGTCCGTTTGCAAGAGCTCACCGACAACAAAGCAAAGTTCAATGGTAAAGCATGCTCAAGTAGCCCGCCCCTCAAAAGCCACAAAAGTACCGCCAACAACCGAGTTTTCACTCCTCTCCTAGGAATGACCCGAGCGGAAACATTTGAAACTTTGGTGGCAAGTGGAAAGATCAAGCCTTTACAAGGGTACCAACCCAAGACAATCAACGCCAACCATGACCATCACAAATATTGTGGCTATCATCAACACAGTGGCCATTTTACCGAAGAATGCTTCACTCTCCGAAACATCATCCAAGATTTGATCGACAATGGTGAATTTACTGTGGGTAAAGAGAAACCATTAGAGAGTGACAACATGTAAGAACTCATCAAAGAAAATGCTTGGTTTTGAAATGGGGCTTCAACAAGAGATCATGCCACATGGAGAACTACAACAAGACGATAACAATCTTCGTTTCCCTTTCTCTACCTAGTAATAGGAATTAAAAAAAAAAAGAGTCAAAAGTCCTCTTATGTGTGCATTAAGTTTTCTTTCTACTCATCAATGTTAAAATTTGAGTCGGTCTTAATAAAATTCGTTCTTATCCTCATACACTCTTCTAAGTTGTTCAATTTAATTCTTGGCAAAATGATGAAAAGATGTCTAAACAAGTTTTGGAACGAAGGCTATCACTTGAACGCCTAGGGGCTAAACATAAAGAAGACGAAGGAAATATAGAGCAACATCAAGAAAAATTTTCAAGGGGATTAAAAAAAAATGCTCGCTTGGTTGACTCTTCAAAACAACCTAGGCAAAAGTTAGAGCACAAAAAAAAATAAAAAAATCCCCCTCATTCAAAGAAGTTCACAACAACATCATCATTCCATCCACCAATAAAGGACAAAGCAACAACAATTCCATCACGGCGAAAGGAGCATCCACAAGAACTACAGTGACCTGAGCCTCTATACTGGAGGAACGTAGGCAACCTGCGGGTCCGGTCTCATGCAAGAAAGAAGATATGTTTAGCCCTAGTGCGTTATGGTGATTGGACTTCATCTCGAACTTGTCAAGACATCTTTGTACGAGTCATTTGCCAATGAATTAATCACCTCAAGATTTAAAAACTTTCTTAGAATTGAAATCATTTCACGTTCCTTGCCGAGTCTAGGGGCTTCTTCTCTTTTAGCTACGCTCCCAATTTCTTGCAATCAAATTGGGGATTTCCTTCTTTTCTCTCTTAATAACTTACTTGCCTTCGTGAGTCATTTAAAAAATATAAAGTCAATACTAGGGGCTACTTCCCTAGTCAAGTCAATGTCACTCATCATTAGTGACAAAAGGTCTCCACCACAAAATCACATGTCTCTCATCATCAGCTAGAGTCAATTCACACTTCCTCATTAATCAAGTCAAAATGAAGAAGCAAAAGAGATTCCCGATAGATTAAAAACCCGAAAGGGCAGTCTAGGCAAAAAACAGGGTGCGTCATAAAAAAAATGAGAGAGTGAGAGAGAGAAGGGAAAGAGAAATGGAGATCCCCGGCCTCTAAAGAAGACAAGTTCTACATTAAATCTCCTCAGGAAGTCAATTCACCACCGAGTCAACTTCAGAATTGGAAAAGGCTCGACAAGATACAGCACAATCAAAGGTTGTCTTGGGTTATTGGCCTAAGAGAGATTGTTCTTGCAATGTGCATTTTTGGGGCTCATGTGAAAGAAGGCCCATCCGAGAATGAGCTCATGATTGATATGGGGTACGAGGTTGCACAAATAGTCTCCAGTGAGTCAATTGGTTTGGGCAGCAAATGGCAACAACGTGTGACTCAGTTTTCAAGCTTCTCCAAGCATATGCCCCTAAAGTATGTCGAAAGGCTTCCCGAGAAATGGAGTAGCTCTTGCCATGTCCTCTTATGTTTGTTCCCCCACACGAGGATGAGTCTCTTGCTCGACAGATGATGACGCCCTAGGGGCTATGTGACTCAAGAACGAGAGCTTCTTTTTCTTCATTTGACAGTTATTGAGCCCTAGGGCTACGCTCAAGAAAGATGTGTGAGACTATCCTCGAAGTCTCTCAAAAGGAATGATTAAAAGCCTTTTTATCATATGTGCTCGTGCCTGTTCCCCAATCAAGGATAGGCCTTCCTCTACTTGAAATAAATGGTGTCACACTAGGGGCTACACTCAAGTTTAAAAGTCTCCTTTGGCAAGAAGCAATTCACTTCACACCCCAACAATGGCCCTAGCAAAGTCATGTGCAACATTCGAAGCATCCTCAATTATTTTGGCACCAAAGGTCTCAAAGGGCTTCGCAATCTACAATCTTTTGGGCTACGAAGTTAGAGTAATCCGAGCAAAAGGCAATATTGGGGCTTCGCAATTGACAATATTTTGGGCAATGGTACTCGAGCAATGCAATGTGGGGAGTGGTCCAAGCTTCAAAGGGTCTCTCAGCAATTCACGTTAAAGGTCTTATGGTTTGAATGAAGGGCTCCGATGTTATGAATGAATTTGATGATTCTTGTTAGGACCTACAACGAGATTATGAAGGAAGTCTTAGAGAAAAGGAAAAGATTCAATATGCTAAACTCTATCAAAACAGGGTTATAGCGGGAAATGCCTTGGCCAATCCCAATGTTTCTGCAATTCAGCACTCCCTTCTCCAAGATCAAAAGCAAAAAGTGCGGCTTTTGAGCTTCAAGCACTAGTTGCATCCGAAGATCCGTCTTTAGTTCAACTCAAGAAAACTCAAGCAAGCATAACCATTTGGGGCCTTATCACACCAAGACCTTATCATCCGCGACCTCGACGGCACCACGAGACATTACTGCATTTGGGTACCGACCACAATGAGGCCATTCATCTCCCCAGTAAGAGCAAGAAGGATATCTCTATCAAGAATTCTACCCGACAGTGCATCCGCTCTCAATACCGAGCTGATTCCAAGATAATTTGGGGCTTTACATCGAAAGGTCTTCACAATCCACCATCTCCAAGCTCGCAAACAACAAGTACATTACATTTGGGGCTTAGTAATCTCTCAAAGCTTGGTATCAATAATCTTCTCTTGGGGCTTACTCATGCCAACAACAAAAGGCGATTTACTCGAATAGGCCAAGAGCTGATTTATCTTGGGGCTATGCCAGTCACTCAAAGTTTGGCATCAAAGGCATCCTAGGGGCTTTACAATCAGCAACCCCTTGGTATCTCGGCATCGAAAGTCTTTGAAGCCCCACAATTGAAAAATCTCTTGGGGCTAGACATGAATCTTCGTTGGGCACAACAGCGACAACATAATTCAAGCGAGGCAATCCAGACTTCGACCGAACATGATTTGATCTTGGGTTGGCTTTACAAACACACAATGGTTAAAATGGTTCACCCACGAACTAAAAAAATGACAAAAATATTTTTCTTTTTCTTTTTCCTTTTCTTACTTGTGTAAAAAAAATATGTGCTTCTTCCCCAGCGTTCTCCATCATCCTTAAACTACGCTGGTCTGATTCTCTTCAAGAGATACGTAGGCAGCCCTTGGGCATGACCAACCCATCATCCAGAATGTCATCTCACCGACACTCCATCAAAGTATAAGCGACTCATCTTCATCAAAAGTGTCGACATCCTTCATCAAAGTCACGGAATCATAAATCCATCCCGAATCAATCAGCCATGGTATGTAAAGGTATGAACATCATCCTTCAAAGCTCCTTTCAAATCACATCGCACACAAAAGGCAATTTCTCCATCTTTGCAAAATCTCTCTCTCTCAAGCAATCTCTGCTTTTCAAATCACATTTCACACCACATGCACAATTTTTTCTCATCTCACACGAGCACATATATTTGCAAAGCATATGCATAACAGGTGCAGGCACACAGCTTCACGGTAAAACACTAAAATCACCACCTCATCAGCAAAGTCTACTCTTATCAGTAGGCAGACTCTCGAGTCCCTTTAGTCCCTTATACGGACTTTAAATATTGGCCACGGTGGGCCAATTTCTATCACCGCACTCTTTTATCAGCAGGCAGACTCTTGAGTCCATCTGGTCCCTTATACGGACTTTAAATATTGGCCACGGTGGGCCGATTTCTATCACCGCACTCTTTTATCAGCAGGCAGACTCTTGAGTCCCTCCAGTCCCTTATACGGTGTCGCGACCCCGAACCCCGCGGGCCCGAGATCGCGAGCTGGACGTCGACTTACTAATCAAAATACCAAAATATCGGAGATAAAAATTTCATTTCATATCAAAAGATGATAACACAAGATTTTGGAAAACAATTTAACAACAACAATGTACTAGGGTAAGCCCCATAAGCTCACACTACAAAATAAATAAATATACAAATCTTAGTGACGTCAAAGTGTGGTACAACTATCCCCAAAAGAGTTACACATTTATATAATGTAAACCCACCAATAAACACTTGCCCCAAAAGCTCAACCCTCGCGACGTCCTCGTGATCAGCGAGTCTAATTCCTTGGTCCTGGGGGGGTTAAGGAAAAACAAAGATAAAAAGAAAAGGGGTGAGATAAATCTCAATAAGTTACTAATGCAACTACATGACATGCTAAGATGCAATAATCAATAATAAATCACATAACACATAGCAATTATCATATATCAGATAGCAGCGGAAATGAACATATAACAAAGGATATTAGCCAAGGTTTTCCAAACCGATAAACCAAATAAAGGTCGCTGCGCAGCTTCAATAATCAACAATCAACATCTTCGTAGTAGCATGAAAGCTTGAAGAGAAAACCCCCGGTACCGGAACCAATAACCAAGTAACATGCCACAAAGGGCGGGAGCCATGCCACATAGTCATGCTCCAAAACGCCTAGCTAGAATACTCACAAAATGCGCTAGCTCATCCCATCCAAGGCCAATCTGGATGAGGAAAGAAGGACCAATGGGCGATGCTATACTGGACTTGGCTTGTGCCATTATAGCATTATCCATTGCCTGACTAGATACACAAATAACCAGCTGGACTTTCAAATAAAAGCTAAGTAACAAACTCTAGCTTAAATAACAACCACTGATTCCAAAGTAGGGAACCTTTCCAAATAAATTACCACAAAGGTAAATCAATCCAAACCACACATCAAAGATGGCACACATTCCCAAACGATACTTAATCAAATTCTATAACATTTTCATTTACAAAAGAACCAAATCCAATTAATAAAGTGTTCCATGATGTTAACTTAACTTAATTAGTGTAATTATACTTAAACTAGGGAAGTCACTTAGTTTTGAACAAGCAAAAAGAAAGATTTCTGGAACAGTGGGCCGGCGGGCGCCTGGAGGGGGGCGGGCGCGCGCTTGAATGACCAGAAGGTCTGGCCATCAGAAAGAGGCATGTAGGCGGGCGCCTGGTCCAACCAGGGCGGGCGCCTGGTCTACGGGCTGGGAGGAATTCTCAGCTGGGTTCATCAAAATTTCTTACCATTTTCACAACTCTCAAAATCAATCACAACCCAACTTGATTCCCAAAGTACCCAAACAACATCTAACAAAAAGGGGACCTTAACAACACCACTTATCAACTAAAACCAAGAATCAAACCCAACATTCATATCAATCACCATTTTTAACCAAAAACCCAAATAAATTCCAAACTCAATCAAACTTCAAATATAACACATCAAGCATTATATAAACATGATATGAACATTTTAGCATAAAAATGGGGGAAAAGCAACTTACTTGAATTTTCTCAAAGTTGCCGGAACTCGAATATTTTTAGCTCTCTATGATCCTAACGACGATCTAAACAAGTTTCATGTTTTAAGAAATGAGAAATAACAAGAGGAAGATGGTTAGATTGAAGAGAGAAGGAAAGAGAGAAAAACTTACCCAAATGGAGAGAGAGAGAGAGAGAGTTGCTGGGAGAGATGGTGAGAAGTGAGGGAGAAAGAGGAGGAGTAGGGAGGGAGTAGTTAAAAATGATTTTGAAAACTTACACTTAGGCCCCCTCCTCACTTAGCTAGTACAAATAAAACCCCTATCAACCTTCTACCCAATTAACACAATATCAACCAAATAATGCTAGACACAAATACTTACACTAACCCAAATGACTCAAATAAAATGCTAGGCATAATTATTATGAAGCATAGAATGCACACATAAATATTTAAATAAATAATAATTTAAATAAATAAATAAATAAGAAAATAAATAAATAATAATTATTTATTACTAATAAAATAGAGCCTAGTTTTCGGGTCGTGACATTCACTCCCCCTTAAAGAAAATTCGACCAGAATTTTAACGAGACTTACCCAAATTAAAAAGCCACGGATATTTCCTCTCGATCTCATCTCGGAGCTCGCGCATCGACTCCTCGATATTATGATTCTTCCAAAGAACTCTAACCAACGCAATGCTTTCGTTCCTCAACTCTTGGACTTTGGAATCTAAAATCCGAACCGGTCGTTCCTCGTAAGTCATGTCGGGCTCTATATCCTCCGGTACCCTCGGTAAAACGTGAGATGGATCATGAACATACTTCCGAAGCATAGAAACGTGGAAGACGTTGTGCAACCGGTCTAAGGATGATGGTAACGCGAGTCGATACGCAAGAAGTCCCACCTTTTCCAGAATCTCAAACGGACCTATAAACCTCGGAGCCAATTTACCCTTCTTCCCGAACCTTCGAATACCCAACTTCGGAGATACTTTCAAGAACATAAAATCACCGGTCTGAAAACTAAGATCTCGCCTTCGGTTATCTGCATAGCTCTTATGTCGACTCTGGGCTTTTTTCAATCGATCCCGGATAACTCTAACTTTCTCAACTGAATCCTGAAGCAAATCAATACCCACGATCTTCACTTCACCGACCTCATCCCAACAAATAGGCGACCTACATTTCCTCCCATATAAAGCCTCAAACGGTGCCATACCAATGCTCGACTGATAGCTATTATTATAGGCAAACTCTGCAAGCGGTAGGTGTGAATCCCACGAATCCGGAAAGTCAACTGTGCAAGCCCGTAACATATCCTCGAGAATCTGAATGGTCCTCTCAGACTGACCGTCAGTCTGAGGATGAAATTTTGTGCTAAACCTCAAGTCGGTACCCAAAGCCTTCTGTAACGACTGCCAAAATCGAGATGTAAACCTGGGGTCTCTGTCCGACACAATACTAACCGGGACACCATGTAATCTGATAATCTCATGAATATACAAATTCGCATGTTTCTCCATCGAATAGGAAATGTCAATGGGTAAGAAATGAGAAGACTTAGTCAACCTATCCACGATCACCCAAACTGCATTGAATTTTCTTCGAGTCCTGGGTAGTCCGGTTACAAAATCCATCGTAATGTGTTCCCACTTCCACTCGGGTATCTCAAGAGGCTGAAGTAAACCTGCGGGTCTCTGATGCTCTGCTTTAACTTGTTGACAGGTCAAACATTTTGATACATAGTCTGCGATCTCCCTCTTCATGTTAATCCACCAAAATTGTTGTTTCAAATCCTGATACATCTTCGTACTCCCGGGATGGATGGTATACCTCGATTTGTGACCCTAATCAAGAACTCTCTGTTTAATCCCATTAACATCCGGAACACACAATCTGCCACAGAAGGTCAAAACTCCAATCGGGCTAACAGAAAAATCCTCGAAGTTTTTCTCTTTCAATTTACCCATTATTTTCACCAACTCGGGATCTTCTCTCTGCGCTTCCTTTATTCTCTGAATTAGGGTCGGAGATACCCTAATATTCGCAAAAATTGCCCCATGTCTCGATTCACGAGGAGACCAATCTCGCACATCCTCAAGCATCTTCCACTCACGGACCATCATCGAAGCCACATAAGACTTCCTACTAATCGCATCGGCAACAACATTTGCCTTTCCCGGGTGATAAGATATTGTACAATCGTAATCCTTTAAGAGCTCCATCCACCTACGCTGCCGGTTGTTCAATTCCTTTTGAGAGAAGAGATATTTCAAACTCTTGTGATCGGTAAAAATCTCAAACTTCGCTCCATAAAGGTAATGCTTCCATTTGTGCAACGCAAAGACTATCGCCGCCAACTCCATATCGTGAGTGGGGTAATTCTCTTCACTAGGGCTCAACTTCCTCGAAGCATAAGCAATTACTTTCCCGTTCTGCATCAACACACAACCCAAACCCTCTTTCGAAGCATCACTGTAAATCACTAGACCATCGCTCCCACTAGGCAAAGTCAAGATCGGAGCGGTAGTCAACCTCTTCTTCAATTCCTCGAAACTCTTGTCACATTTCTCGGTCCACTCAAACGGGACATTCTTCCGGGTCAACTGAGTCATCGGAGTAGCAATCCTCGAAAACCCTTCAATAAATCTTCTATAATACCCGGCTAAACCCAGTAAACTTCTGATCTCGGTCACTGACTCGGGTCTCTTCCAATCCACTATGGCTTCTATCTTTGAAGGATCCACCGAAATCCCATCTTTCGAAATAACATGACCCAGAAAAGAAACTTTCTCGAGCCAAAATTCGCATTTACTAAACTTAGCAAATAATTTCTCCCTCGCAAGAACGGATAAAATTGTCCTCAAGTGTTGCTCATGCTCCTCTCGGGATTTAGAGTAGACAAGAATGTCGTCGATGAAAACCACCACGAACGAATCAAGATAAGGATGGAAAACCCGGTTCATCAAATCCATAAACACGGCAGGCGCGTTAGTCAACCCAAACGGCATAACCAAGAACTCGCAATGACCATAACGAGTGCGAAAGGCAGTCTTCGGAATATCCTCCGATCGAATCTTCAACTGATGGTACCCACTCCTCATATCAAGTTTAGAAAACACAACTGAGCCTTGAAGCTGATCAAATAAATCATCAATGTGAGGTAGAGGATACTTGTTCTTCACGGTAACCTGATTCAACTTCCGGTAATCTATGCACAATCTCAAAGAACCGTCTTTCTTCCGTACAAACAAAACCGGTGCTCCCCACGGGGAAACACTAGGGCGGATAAACCCTCGATCAAGCAACTCTTGCAACTAAACCTTTAGTTCCTTCAATTCTGAGGGAGCCAACCTATAAGGTGCCTTTGAAATCGGAGCCGTACCCGGCAAAAGATCTATACAAAACTCTATCTCACGATCGGGAGGCATATCATATTCAGAAGAGAAAACATCGGGAAATTCCCTAACCACCCGAACGCTCTCCAAACTAGGGGATTCTTTCCTAGTATCAAGCACACTAGCGAAGTACTCCTCACAACCATGGTGCAATAATTTTCTCACTTTCACATACGAAAATTTCTACCAAAAGGCATAGCCTCAAAAGTAAACTTAGGCACGTCAGGGATGGAAAAATTAACTACCTTTCTACGACAGTCAACAGAAGCATGAAACTTGCTCAACCAATCCATACCCAAAATAACATCAAAGTCCTGAATAGGAAGGACTACCAAGTCCGCACACAAGACACGACCACATATAAGCACATCACAAGAACGAAAGACTTTATCAGTCACCAAGCATTCTCCTATAGGGGTCGACACCTCTAGCACATAAGGTAAAGACTCAAATGCAGCATTTAGCATAGAAGCAAATTGCACAGATATGTAAGAATGAGATGATCCTGGATCTACTAATGCTTGGGCGCTCACATTAAACACAGAAACAATACCTCCAATAACGGATGGGTCATCGGTAGCTTGTTGTTGATTCATGGCAACTACCCTTCCTTGGACCTTGGGCTTTCCCGTAGCATCCCTTTTCTGACCCTACGGGGCTCCAGCTCCTACCCCAATCGGTTGACCTCTGAATCTCGGGCAATCCTTCACAAAATGCCCTAACTGCTCACAGTTAATGCATTTCCCTTGTTTCTTCCAACACCGATCCTCTGAATGACCTTCCTTTAGGCAATAGGAACAAAGTCTCCTATTTTGGTTTCCTTGGTTCCCGGAAGTAGTACCTGGGTTCCTTGGGATTGGTTGCCCTCGGGACTGAGATTGTCCCCCAAAGTTACCTCGGTTATCTGAACGGGATTGTGGCTTGCTCTGTCCTCCTTGCTTGCTAGTGTTAGTCACCTCGACCTTCTTCTTATGCTCCTCTATGTCTTGCTCAATTAAGTATGCACGGTCTACCGCATCCTGGAATGTCACAATCCTCTGAGCTATAAGTTGAGTACGGATAGAAGTCTTCAAACCCCGAATAAATCTCATAGCTTTCTGTTCTTCGGTCCTCACAAGATAGTCACAATACCGGGCTAATTCTGTGAACTTAGCCGAGTATTGAGCTATAGATAACAAACCTTGCTCCAAGTTGAGTAGCTCGATCTCCTTTCGGTTCTGGTCCACTACCGGGATAAAATGCTCTTTGAACTTCCGCACAAACAATTCCCAGGCATACACTGTGTGAGTGTCATCCCAACTAGCTTTAACTCCTTTCCACCAATGCTCGGCGGCACCCACAAGCTTATAAGCCGCGAACCGGACCCTATCCTCGTCCGTGCACCCAAAAACATCATAAATTTTCTCCATAGACTCAATCCATAGTTCGGCCTTCTTCACATCGGGCTCACCATCGAACTCTCTTGGTTTTAATTTCAGAAACTGCTCCAACCCGTAACGTGGAGGTGGTACATGCTCCTCTCTTGGCCCTTGGTCATGAATAGCCTTCATGGCCGCCTCAAACATGCCTTGGAACATGGCACGGTTCTCTTCCCGAAGATCATTCTGATTCTGAGTCCCACTAGTACCTTCACCCGTTCTTCTTCTAGCCATTGGAAACAATTACCTGCATAAAACATCAACCGTTACTCACTCCGAACACAACTACCCTCCTAGGTCATACTAGTCCACCTAGACTTATACTTAGAGCTAACCAGGCTCTGATACCAACTGTCGCGACCCAACCCCGCGGGCCCGAGATCGCGAGCTGGACGTCGACTTACTAATCAAAATACCAAAATATCGGAGATAAAAATTTCATTTCATATCAAAAGATGATAACACAAGATTTTGGAAAACAATTTAACAACAACAATGTACTAGGGTAAGCCCTATAAGCTCACACTACAAAATATATAAATATACAAATCTTAGTGACGTCAAAGTGTGGTACAACTATCCCCAAAAGAGTTACACATTTATATAATGTAAACCCACCAATAAACACTTGCCCCAAAAGCTCAACCCTCGCGACGTCCTCGTGATCAGCGAGTCTAATTCCTTGGTCCGGGGGGGGGGTTTAGGAAAAACAAAGATAAAAAGAAAAGGGGTGAGATAAATCTCAATAAGTTACTAATGCAACTACATGACATGCTAAGATGCAATAATCAATAATAAATCATATAACACATAGCAATTATCATATATCAGATAGCAGCGGAAATGAACATATAACAAAGGATATTAGCCAAGGTTTTCCAAACCGATAAACCAAATAAAGGTCGCTGCGCAGCTTCAATAATCAACAATCAACATCTTAGTAGTAGCATGAAAGCTTGAAGAGAAAACCCCCGGTACCGGAACCAATAACCAAGTAACATGCCACAAAGGGCGGGAGCCATGCCACAAAGTCATGCTCCAAAACGCCTAGCTAGAATACTCACAAAAGGAGCTAGCCCATCCCATCCAAGGCCAATCTGGATGAGGAAAGAAGGACCAATGGGCGATGCTATACTGGACTTGGCTTGTGCCATTATAGCATTATCCATTGCCTGACTCGATACACAAATAACCAGCTGGACTTTCAAATAAAAGCTAAGTAACAAACTCTAGCTTAAATAACAACCACTGATTCCAAAGTAGGGAACCTTTCCAAATAAATTACCACAAAGGTAAATCAATCCAAACCACACATCAAAGATGGCACACATTCCCAAACGATACATAATCAAATTCTATAACATTTTCATTCACAAAAGAACCAAATCCAATTAATAAAGTGTTCCACGATGTTAACTTAAGTTAATTAGTGTAATTATACTTAAACTAGGGAAGTCACATAGTTTTGAACAAGCAAAAAGAAAGATTTCTGGAACAGTGGGCGGGCGGGCGCCTTGGAGGGGGGCGGGCGCGCGCTTGAATGACCAGAAGGTCTGGCCATCAGAAAGAGGCATGTAGGCGGGCGCCTGGTCCAACCCGGGCGGGCGCCTGGTCTACGGGCTGGGAGGAATTCTCAGCTGGGTTCATCAAAATTTCTTACCATTTTCACAACTCTCAAATCAATCACAACCCAACTTGATTCCCAAAGTACCCAAACAACATCTAACAAAAAGGGGACCTTAACAACACCATTTATCAACTAAAACCAAGAATCAAACCCAACATTCATATCAATCACCATTTTTAACCAAAAACCCAAATAAATTCCAAACTCAATCAAACTTCAAATATAACACATCAAGCATTATATATATAAACATGATATGAACATTTTAGCATAAAAATGGG